>JAOSBN010130712.1:0-61762 GCA_027563595.1 Erythroxylum suave
GTTTCGTTTCTTTGCTGGAATCCGCTTTTGATCCGATTCGTTTTCGATTCTTACGTTAATTGTGTTCGCTATGTTTTGTTCCGCTGCTGATTCGATTTGCTTTCGATTCGTCTACTTTTGATTCCTTCATTCGTTTCCGATATGATTTCGCTTTATGTTTCCGTTTCGGATTCCTTCTTGTAGGATCCGTTCCTTTGATTTGTTTCGATTATTGCTTCACCTTTCGTTCGCTTTATCTTATTCGTTCATTTTGTATTTGATTTCGATTTGCTTCCGCTTTCGATTCGTCCTCGTTATGAAATTTTCATTTCTTTTTTCGCGTTTCCGGTTGGGGTCCGATTTCCTGGATCGGGGCCCAACAACAATTGTTAAAAAAAAAGGAAAATGGCTATGCAGCATGAAATGCAGTAACGCATGTGACACAGCGTAACGTAGCGTTAATGCATGCTGCCTACGTAGCATATGCTAAGTTTGAACGCAGCATACACAGCGTTTAAGAAAAAAACTGGAGCTGTGCGTTTTAACACACAACTTGTGCGTTATAAAATGCTGGAAGGTCTTAAAGATGATTGAATTTTTATTTTATCTTGGTAGGCGACAGTGGTGGCACAACTAAAGAGGAAAACGTGGAGAGCTACTGGAAGGAATAAAGGCTACAGTAGACGGCTGGGAGAAAAGAGCTACAAGGTCGACAGTATTTAAAACTCCCACATTTAATTGTCCAATCATGAACAGTATATAGAAGAGAGTAAGTTTGAGATTTCCGATGCCAATGGGTGATATGATTTGTGGTTGGATCATGAAAATAGAAATGAAAGGCTAACTTCCCGACACTGGTTCCAAGGGAATATCGACGACAAGTCACGGTTAAGCTATTTCTATCATTTTAAAGTTATGATTTCTTTTTGGATTGTTGTGTTGTTGGTATTGATTTGGATGGTTTTAGGAGAAATGATCTTAACATGTTATTTTGATTGTTTATTTCGAACCTATTGCAAACTATTGACTGTAATCTGTAATCGTTACTTTTGATGTTTGTAAGTAGCGTCTAATGATCGTTAATCATTAGGAACAACATAACTTAGGTTGGATAACCCGAACGTGTGAGGTTACCGCCTATATTGATTGTTTTCTAGTTCATAATGCGACTGCCAAATTGAATCTAAAGATCATATCTTAGGTTATTGGGTAGTTAGGTTTAATTAATGATCGTATCTTGATTAAATTCAACCTAAGGGAAAACTGAGATTTGTAGAGTGTTCTATTAGTCTCAAATCAATAGTTCGAAAAGAATTGTAAAGACTTTAGAATGAAGGAATATGCTTGCTTGTGTTTAGGCTGAGATTGATCTTAGAACCGGACTGTACTTATACTCAATACTTTTCTCATTCTCAATTAATTGTTTTAATTTATTTTCAGCAATTTATTTTTAATTCAATTTTCTAAATTGTTTGAAACCCAACCCCCCCCCCCCCCATTTGCTTTCATTGCATCAATTAATTTCATTACAAAAATTAACTGAACATTCACTGTGGATTCGATCTCGACTTACTGCAACTACAAATTTTAGTGTGCAGAATCAGGTAAATTTTGCAGTGCACTTGACACGCGCTATCAAATTTTCTATTAGGAGGCATCTGATTTCTGTATCCATTTTGGATAGACTAGGTTATAGTCTTCTTTTTGGAATTGGAAAATTGACGTTGTATCATGACTCTCTCTTAGTGGGAAATGGAATTTTATATGAAAATTTATACAAACTTGAGTTGAATGATAATGTTGCTATTGCTTCTTCCTCTTCTCTTAATACTGCTGTTGGTTCCAAACATATGAGGGTGGATTTGAGATCTTCTATGTTATGGCACAAAAGTTTAGGCCATATTCTAGGGACAAAATGGAGAGGTTGGTAAAAGATGGTCAACTTCATGATTGTGATTTTTCATATTTCACTGCCTTTGTTGATTGTATTAAAGGAAAGTTTACCACCATGGTTAGAAAAAGCAAAACAAATAGAAGCTCAAAATTGTTAGAGTTGATTCACACTAATATATGTGGACCATTTATTCCTCTTGTTGCAGGTGGTTATAAATACTTAATCACTTTTATTGATGATTTTTTCAGGTATGGTCATGTGGAGCTCATTCGTGAAAATTTTGGATCTTTGGAAGCATTTATGATTTTCAAGACAAATGTTGAGCTTCAAAAGGGGAAGAAAATCAAGGTATTAATTCTAACAGAGGTGAAGAGTATTATGGGGTTTATGATGAGAACAGAAGGAATCCAAGGAGTTTTGCTAGATATTTACAAGAAAGTGGTATTGAAGCAAAATATACAATGTCAGGAACACCTTAGCAGAATGAAATCGCTGAAAGAAGAAACCACACACTTCTTGATATGTTGTGGTGTATGTTGATTCATTCTGGTTTGCCTGCATTTTTGTGGGGTGAGGCGTTGAAGACACCTGCTTATATCTTGAATCAAATACCTAGCAAATCTGTCCCAAAGACTCCATATGAGTTATGGTCAAGTAAGAAACCAAACTTACGCCATTTTCATATTTTGGGATGCAAAGTAGAAGTGAGGCCTTATAATCCGCATTCTAAAAAGCTTGATTCGAAAACTCTTAGTAGCTAGTTTGTAGGCTACACCATCGGAACAAGGGATTCTAGATTCTATTGCCTGTCTCACACGACCAGAATAATAGAATCAAATAGTGTTATCTATTTTGAAGATGAATTTGGTTCAAGTCAAGGGTCAAGAGAAATTGTATTCGGGGAAGAACACATTCTAGTCCCTATACCTGTTGCTTTCGCTCCTACTGATGACCCTACGATTGAACAGATTCTAGTAGAATCTTATGATGAACCTCAAAATTAAGCACAAAATGAAGTCATTGATACTGGGGATGATGAAGTTGTTATTAGGAGATCACAAAGAACACATAGACTTGCCATTCTTGATGACTATATTGTCTATTTACAAGAGCATGAGTTCGATATAGGAGATAATACTGAACCAGTTAGTTTTCAAGAAGCCATGAATGGTCCTCAATCTATGTCATGGATGCATGCAATGGAAGATGAGTTAAGTTCACAAAATGGAGTTAGGGAGTTAGTGAAGTACCTAACGGTTGCAAACCCATTGGGTGCAAGTGGGTTTACAAAATCAAACATGAACTAAGTGGACAAGTAGAAAGGTATAAGACTAGACTTGTAGCTAAAGGCTATAGCCAAAGAGAAGGGATTGATTTCAAAGAAACCTTCTCTCTAGTTTCTACCAAAGATTGACTGTGAATCATTATGGCTATAGTTGCTCATTTTGACTTGTAACGCAATCAAATGTATGTGAGAAACACCTTCTTAAATGGAGATCTATATGAAGATGTTTATATGACCCAACTAGTTGGTTTCAAGATAACTAGTAAAGAACACATGGTTTGAAAGCTCAAGAAGTCTATCTATGGGTTAAAACAAGCATCGAGGAAGTGGTATCTTAAGTTTGATATGGTCGTCACTGTAAATAGCTTTAAGGAGAATGTAATTGACTAATATATATATATGAAGTTCAGTAGGACTAGTTTCATTTTTCTGATACTGTATGTTGATGATATTCTACTTACTTCTAGTGATATCAATCTATTATTTGAGATAAAACAATTTCTATTAAGTCATTGAAGGATCTTGAAGAGGCTCTTATATACTTGGAATTTAGAATTCTCCGAGATAGAGCTAATGGAATTCTTCGATTGTCTCAAAAGACTTACATTGATCAGATCTTAAAAAGATTCAATATGCATTCTTGTTCTCTTCGAAAGGCACCAATAGTGAAGTCTGACAAGTTCTCAAAGGCCTAATGTCCACAAAATGATAAAAAGAGAGATGAAATGAAAGTCGTTCCTTATGCGTCGCTTATAAGCAGTCTAATGCATGCTCAAGTATGCACACACCCTGATATTGCTTTTATTGTAGGTGTGTTGGGAAGATACTTAAGTAATTCTAGTCTTAGCCATTGGAAAGCGGCTAAAAAAGTCACGAGGTATCTTCAGGGTAGCAAAATCATAATTGACTTATCGGGGAACTGACACTCTTGATATAGTTAGGTTTAGTGACGTTGATTATGCAGGATGTGTGGATGATAAAAATTCCACTTCAGGCTACATCTTTATGATGACTAGAGGAGCTGTATCGTGGAAAAGTGTCAAACAGACACTCACAATATCCTCTACCATGGAGGCAGAGTATATGGCGATGAGGCAGCTTGTTAAGCAATATGGTTATAGAATTTTATTTTAGCATTGGGTATTGTAGAGTCTATTTCGATTCTGCTAGAATTATATTGTGATAATTTTGCAGCTATAGCTTTCTTTAAGAACACTAGAAATACTTCTCTCTCAAAGCATATTGATATAAAGTACTATTTTGTTAAAGAGTAAGTCGCTAAATCCCTTATTACTGTTGAATATACGCATATAACTAGCATGTTAGTAAATCCACTTACAAAAGTCTTACCTATATGTGTGCTTGTAGAACACATCTCCCGCATGTGATTTTAGGAGCCTAACTTAATAAGATTAGTGGGATTTTGTTATTTTGTATTGAACATGTTAACGCTTTGTACATATTGCTTAAAACTTTTATATATAAAATATGCATAATGATGTTTATAGTCATTTTTGTTGATATTGACACACACACACACACACTGTGTGTGTGTGTGTGTGTGTATCAATATGTTTATATATATGTGTATGTGTGTGTGTGTGTGTGTGTGTGTGTGTGTGTGTCAATATGTTTATATATATATATGTGTGTGTGTGTGTGTGTGTGTGTGTGTGTGTGAATATGTATATATACATATATTGATGCATATATGTAGTTTGACGAAATGACAGGTACAAAAGGAGACGAAGACAATGTCTCAATTATTATACTGCATGCATGTTGTTTTAATGGTTATTATGGTATTTGAACATCTCTAGGTCCAAATCATGTATAGTATATATATCATGTTGATAAAATATTACATATGATTTATTTGACTGCTTTTGGATGATCAAGATTAGTATGGTGGTTTGATTATATTGTCCAAGTGAGAGAATGCTACAAATATATCGACTAATATAATCTCAATATCAATTCCATATACATAACTAATAATCGAATTGCCTAATGTATATTTAATAACTATAATAGGATGGTTAATAATTTACTAATTGCATTTGAGGCACATGGTAGCCCTAATAACTATATGTTGGCTCATTAAACTATAGTTCATAACATCCTTAATTCTACCCCTAAGGGTAGAACACGTTATAAGATATAATATATGGTGAGGTTATGTATATATCTAGTGTGGGGGGGATGGGTGAAAAGAAGGGTCTTCTACCATTAGCTCTGTATTGCACAAAGCATTCTTGTTTTTCTATTAAGTTGTGCAAAAGAATGGAGAGGACCCACCAAGACTATATGCCAAATGTTAGAGGTATGTCACTTTTGTTGTGTTGTTATGCTCTAAATAAAATGAGATCTTGGCTATGTGACGTGGATGAAAGCATCCGTGATTATAACATTGGTATCATTTTGTTCCACAATAGCATATGAGATTGGAGTCTCCTAGACCCTTCTAGTGGGTTGTAACTAGAATGGAGCAAGAAACATATATGTATGGACTTGAGTAAAACAGATCATTTTGGTCTTAATATTTTTTCTGAATATAAAACCTGTGTATGGGAGAAACACAGGAATAATGTATTATTTGGTTGTACATTTTTATCCTTAAGAAATGCATTCAATTTTTTTAAAAAGAATTCTATAAAATGTTTAATATAGGCAGGGTTGGTAATGGCTGGTCTATCCCGAGCCACTCAGGCCCAAACTTAGCCCAAAATTATGAGTTTAGGTATGAGCCTAACCTGAGCTCAACCCTGATTAGACTTGGGCAACCCAAAGTCTGATTATGTCTAATTAGGCCCGATTAAATTTCTTCTTATTTTTAAAAATTAAAAATAATGTCATTTTTACGTTATTTGTTTGTATTATATATATATATATATAATTTAAAATGATAGTTCTTTGGTTGTTGCTTAAAATAGAAACGGTATAAATTGACATATATAGAATTTTAAGGTAACCGTTTATCAATTTTGTTAACCTTTTCAATATATAGGAACAAATTATTATTATTGTTGCTTTTTAATATTATTAAAGGCAATATTTAAAAACCTTTGCATTATACTAATTCTAAACAACACTTTTTAAAAACGTTTCAAACGTATTGTTGCCTAAATCTCTTTTTGCTGCATCAACCTCCACCTCTTCATCAGTTGGATTTGAGCATTTTCCTTTTAGGATGTTCATCACATTATCAAATCTTTTTTGTTGATTTTGTTCATCAGCACTTTGTAATCCTTCTTTTCTTCAATAATGGCATGTCTAGTGAAGTTCTATATATAGAGCTCATAATAAAATCATAAAAAGAGGGGAGAAACTTGCATCCTTCTAAATACATAAACTCCAGTTGTGATTCTTATTCAATTATGATCATATTTACTAATATAATCAGTATTAAATAGACACACAACGCAAAACACAAAGCACAAAGCACAAAACACAAAACACATTATAATTGTTTTTTTTTGTTATATGTATTAGAGGCTCTAATACCAACATGAAAAACTTGGTTTCACGTAGTTGTATAAAGCTAATAAATACTTCATGAAATTTTTATATCAGGTTACACGAATATGAGCAACAATTACTAAGTAACAAAGACATTATTATAGACTTCCATGTTAATGTCTATCAAAAGTTGGTGTCTACTGAAAAACGTAAGAATTGTAGTATAAATATTTTTGTCCCTTTTAATAAAATAAAGAATAGCCTTGATGGGTCAAAGTCTCTTTACTATATGTTGACATAATCAAGAAACTTTCATAAATACTATTATTAGGGTAATTAGGATGTACACCCTTACGGTTTTACTCATTAATGTACATGACCCTATGTTACTATTTAGAAACTAGGGCCTATATGTGCAAAAGTAATAATTTTTTCATTTCAATATGGCTGCCATTATAAACCAAAAGATCAAGTTGTATAGGTCTCATTACATCTCTTGACACAAATACATCTTCTTTCTCCCCAACTCCAACCTATGGGAAGATTTTATCTTAACTCCATCTCTTTTACTCCTAAATCTTCAACCTTTTCAACTCTAACTCTTTGCTTCTCCCTTTGAATTAACAAAATTCATCCACATATGAATGTTAGCTAAAATCTTTTAATATAGTTAAAAATTAAGGTCCTAATTTTTCCAACTAAAGATTTCATGATTTTAATAAAGACAAAAATTATTTTACTAGAATTAATATTTATATACTTAAATATGTTTGTTAATAGTTTTGTTATGAGTATTTTTTTAATACATGTGTAAATCAAATTAGACTTGCTTTCTACAATGGAGGAGGATTCGTATTCAAACCTATCATGTCATATGAGGGAGAGAAATTAAAATATTTAAGAAACATAATAATCACGTTACTCTAGTAGATTTTATGTTTGTAGAAAAGCAACATGAGTATGGAGAAGGTGAACATTTTGATACAATTTTCTAATAAGTCATTTAATGATGGTATTAGGGTGTTAAAATTTGATCATGATATTTCGATCATAATTGGTTTGACTAAAAGGTGTAGACATGAGGATATTGAAGTCTATTTGGACAATGATAATTATCTAAAGTTAAAAATAAGTGATGGAAAAAAAAGACAAAAAACAAACTATAGTGATATAAATGTTAAGCTAGAGAGTGGAAGTGAATTAAAGATAAAGACAATGAATATTGTTAAATTAAAGAAAGGTGTTGAGTTAGAAAGGGATACATTGAATGTTCAGAAGGGGATGAAAAGTTAGTTGGAAATGCATGCATTGGGAAACTCTTGGTTGATTATTTGATTACAAGTTTCCTTGATATGTGATATTGTAACAACATTGGGAAACTCTTGGTTGATTATAATATTACAAAAGGTTTTAAGTTTGAGCGCTTAAAAAATGAAAAAGAAGGATACCACTCATATAAAAGGAGAGACATGGGTGAAGAGTTCTTACATCAATTCACATAGGAAAAAAGAACTTTCTATTTGATATTTGATATTTCATTGTAACAACGAATGTCATTCAAACTCTTGGTTGATTGTTTGATTACAAGTTTCCTTGATATTTGATATTGTAACAACATTGGGAAACTCTTGGTTGATTATAATATTCATTAAGGTTTCAGGTTTAAGTGCTTCAAAAAATGAAAAAGAAGGGTACCACTCAGAAAGGAGAGACATGGGTGAAAGATACTTACATCAATTCACATAGGAAAAAAAAGAACTTTCTATATCAATACATATGGGCCTAAACACGAGTATGACAAGTTATATAAAAATGACATAATTAATTACATATACATTAGGCTAAAATTTGTTTAATATTTTACATTTATTCTAAATTGGACTAAAGGGAGATTTGTTAAGGAACAACAATCTAAAAATATCATATTTAAAGTCATACAAAGCAAAAGAGTTAATTCCCTACACATTAGGCTAAAATTTATTAAATATTTTAGATTTAGTATAAAGTGGACCATAGTTGGACTAGATGGAGCTTTTTTAAAGGGTATCAATATGAAAATATCATATTTAAAGTCTTACAAAGAAAAAGAGTGTGCAAGGAAGGTTATAAGGAGAGAATAAGAGAAGCAACATAACAAATAAGGAGATAATAAGGGAAGCAATATAACAAAATTTGTGGGTTTTTCTTGGTTATTTTAGAAAGGAATCCTAGAATTTCACTTTGGATTAGATTTCCCAATTTGTATGGGGAAATTGTTACTTTATTTTATAAACATGTAAGATTTTGTTTGTGGCATCTTATAGAACTATAATATGGATATCCCTTGAATTCAAATTACTAGGGAAAAATGTTAACTACAATTAAGAGTAATGGAAACAAGATTTTAATTTGCATAGACTATAGTTAAGTAAATAACAATGAGAATTAGAAGTAATATTTTTCAATATTTTCTTGATGAAATTGTTCATGAGGGATGATATCATATTTGATATAAAAAAAGGTAAATTTACATAAATTCCAAGTTTTTGTTTATAGCTAACATAATGTGAAATTTATGCAGTTATATATCTTGATTGCATAATTTTCAATTATTATTTGTGATTAAACTAAAATAGTACACTTGTAAGTATTTGTGTTAAGCATTTATATACAAACCTACAAAGATATTTAAAAATCTCTAAGATTGTTCAGAACACTATATGGAATATAATCAAATCAAACACTTAGAATGAGTTTAAAAGGCATACAAAGAAGTTGGTTGTACATAGGCCAATGTAGGATTGACTTAGGTGCATTGTAAAGTAAAGATGGTTTAGATACACCTATTCTGAATATTTGAAATGTGGTATGTTTTTAAATTATACTAAAGAGCGCTTCAGTACATATATAGAAAAGATAAGGATAAGCCTCTGTTGAAAATGGATATTATTTGGAGTTCAATAATGAATGAATTCTAAGAAAAAAGGCCTAAAAATAGCATATTAAATCTTGAAGTTATAAGGATGCAAGGAACACCTTTCGTTTCTTTACTAGACTTACCCAATAAGAATGTTTTCTTGATTTAGTACAGATGAGCTGGAATCGGAATGTTGAAGGATATAAAGCTTTTTAGTTGATGCAAAAACAAAGGAAAGTGAAGCAAATAATTAAAACCTTTGTCAATTCTCATACTAAGAAGGTTGTTGAGACTAAGATGAAACTCAAGGAAGCTTAAAAAGAATGTTACAAGCACCCATACAACAATCAATTCACATCTAGTGAAACTAAAAGGGTTAGGGAACATCAGGAGGCTTTGAAGTTGCATTATTATATTTTAAAGTAGAAGGCTCAAATTGACTAATTAAGAGAAGGCGATTCTAATATAAGGTTCTTTCATGCATCAATTTAGCAAGGATGAACTTGAAAAATATTATAGAACTTAGAGATGAAAGTGGTAATTCAATAACTAATCAAACTTCCTTGTTTAACACTGCAAGAAATTTTTTCATAAACTTGATGGGAAAAGAAAAGGTGTTAAAAACTAACATACATATTAACAGATTCTTTCAATGTTTCTTGATCCAAGAAGTTAAAGAATATTTGATTGCCCCTTTCACCAACTAGGAAATCAATGAAGTGTTGTTTAAGTTGCACCCCTCTAAGTTACCTAGTCCAGATGAGTTCACAACTAGATTTTTCAAAGAACTTGGGAAATAATTGGTATCCTATTCACATAATCAGTTTAGGAATGTTTAAACAATATCAAAATGTTGAAAGAGTTGAATCATACCTTCATTTTTCTTATTTCAAAAAATAAGAACCCCACTTTCTTTGTTGACTAAAGGCTTATATCATGCTGTAATAAAATCTACAAAGTTATAACAAAACTCCTTGCTAATAAATTGAAAGAAGCTCTAAGATAAGCAGGGAGTCTTTACAGGAGGAAGATCACTAAGGATAATATTTTTCTGATTTAAGAGATGCTCAAGGACTATAATTCAGGTAAAAGGATTAATAAATGTCTATGGAAAATTAAAATTTACAAGGCTTTTGATATAGTGAGTTGGAATTTCATTTAAACTTGTATGGAATCACTTAATTTTTCAGCATAATTTGCAATCATGATGTGTATCAAGACTTCTTCATGTAGCATCCTCGTTAATAGTATTCCCACTAAACCTTTTAAATATGCTAGAGGGATTAGAAAAGGGGATCCTCTATCCCTTTATCTATTCTACTTAGTAATGGAAGTAAGGATGGCCAAATATGGTAGCCTGGCCCATGATCAACAGGCCAAGCCTAATCAAATCGGGGCTATGGGTTAAGTAAGTAAGGCAAAAACTCCTCAAGTCAGGCCACAGGATCTAGCTATCAGTCCTTGGGCTGAGCCACGACCTCAAACCAATGAGCAAGGGTCGACCCAAAGATTTGGGCCAATAAGCCCAAGCTCGACCCGAGGCCCAGCACTATAACAACAAAATGACATTGTTTCGTTATAATAAAAAGAGTTATATAAGAAGCAAAAAGATGTCGTTTGATTTGGTTACATCTTAAAAAAAAAGGCCAAAAATGTTATTTTCCTTCAATCACAACTTAAAAAAAAGAAGCAAAATGACGTTTTGCTTTTAATTAATTTACACCCGTATGTTCCTCCTTCCTTCTTATGTTATTCCCTTCGTCTGTTCTGCATTTCTTCTTCTTCTATTTGAGTTCTTCACTCCCTTTCCCCTCGTATTTATGTTCTTTGTCTCTCCCTATCTCCCATCTCCCTCTTCGACTATCGCAAGTCCATTGTACCACCAGTCACCACTCACCAGCGCCACTAACACTAAGTAATCAATGTATTAATATGGTAGTTTCTCTTCTTAAATTTTGATTATTATTTATAATTGATAGTTTGGACAGTATTGTATTCAATACTTGTTAGTTGTGGTTTGGTTATTTATCTAATTTGTGATTGTAATTTTTACTAATGGGAATATGGCATAATGTATGTTAATTATTCGATGAAATGCCCCTACATTCTTATCTTTTTCTTCTTTGATGTAAATGGATGTCTGTCTGTAGTTTTTAAATTTTAATGAGAAAGTGTTTGACTTGGAGGATAGGAACAACTAAATTAGCACCAAGTTTCCTTGCAATCACTATAACATCCACAATCTAATTCCTTTGTTAGTTCATTCCCTCAAAGACCACCACTAGTAAATACTTTCTTCTATCCTTCATAATTGCCACACTTTTTCTTCCATACTCTTGGCTAAATTTCAAGCATGACCTATACCTTAAACCATCCGGTTGCTTCCAAAACTTTACACTTGAAGAATTCCCATTCCTATTTGAGATCATAGTGGCATTCACACTTGATATTGAGCCCCGTTCCTCAGTATTATCACTAAAATTCCCATCTTTTATAGCAATTTCACTACTATTCAAAACAAAACCCACATTCAAATTAATCTTTAGCCCTTCTGTTATACCATACACTTTATTTACTCGGGCAATTGTAATGGTATAAGCAATCTATGGTGTGGTAGTGGTAAGACATGGGTAATTAGGAGCGAATATAATCAAGGTTGAGCTTGAACCATGACTTGAACATGACAAGGAAAACAAAAAGAAACAGAGCAAAAAACCAAACTCTTGGGCTTCTGTAGGAGCAGTTGAACCTAAAAAAATGTGTTTCTTGTGGCTTTTTGGGTGAAAGAATTAGAGATTGTAAAGAAAACTTAGGTAAAGAATTAATAATCTAGGACAAAACCAAAATATATGAAACTTTCTTAGCATTGTTCTTTGATTTGTCCATAAAGAAAAAGAAAGAAATGAAGTAATGTTGCTTAATATTCTCTCAACAAACAGAGAAGCCAACTGAGAGGAGAGTAGAGGAATTAGAGAAACCTCTCATTGTTAAAACAAACTTCATTACATCCCTCATTATTACCTAAGATGGGTTTAATAAACCATGAAACCAACCAAGTCTTAAAACACTATTGAACACAATTTATGTTTGTTGAAAGGCCTTTGTTTTTGTGTGGTTGGTTGGTTTGTATATAAGAAAGGGGTATTGATTTTACAAATAAAAATATGAATAGTCAGTTCCTTTTCCTTTTTTTGTGTTCAACAATGATCGAAGACTTTGTTGGTTTCATAAATTAGCATGATTAATGGTTAATGGCATGTCTTTTCTTTACTATGATCTACAAGGATATACTTTTTTTAATTCTTATTAATATGTTTGTTTCAACTTCAACATTATTATTCTTTGAGAATAACATTGTAGATAAACTATTAAAGTGGATCTTTAATTGTTCTTTGCCCTCATATTTGTGATAAAAATTTGTTAACTATAATGCTTATTCTATAGTTTAATGGCATATTACAAACTTTTCTTCAATAATTTTTAAGGTAATTATGATCTATTTAGTACTTCTTCATGAGATTACACTTTTGGCAAGTAGAAAAATATATCCAACTACATATATTTTATTCTTTGTATATTTCAAAATTTGAGTCTAAAGTTTAAAGAATATATCACCTTCATATAAAATGCATATATTTGAGTCTAATACAAATGCATATATACATCGACTACTAAATACGTAAGCACATTATATTTTTCCATTTCTTTTTATTATAACATAATTTATATTGCCATTAAACATGTGTTTTGATTGTTTATAAATAATGATATGCTCAAAACCTATGATATGTTGAACTGCTCTTTTTTATTGTTTCTGACCTCAAGCATTTATATGTTGATAATTTCTAACCTCAAGCATTTATATGTTGTTCATTTTAGATGGATGAGCATATTCCTTTAATAGAGAGCCATATGCAGTACTAGAGATAGAAGTAGAAACTTCTATTCTCGCACCAAGTGAGGATAGAAGTTCAACTAGAACTCAATTTAAAAGTGAAGTTTGGAATCACTTTAATAAGACTAAATCGACAAACGGCGTTGAAAAGGCATAGTGTAAATATTGTCAGAAGTTGTATTTTGGTAGTTCAAAATGTGAAACGTCTCATTTAAAGAGACATAAAGATTCGTGTAGTAGAAGGAAGATGGTATTAATAGGTCAAACAGTTTTTACCCCTAACCTTATGAAAGGGAAGAATTAATTGACCATAACAACTTATGATAGCAATAGATAAAAGTTTTTTATAGCTGCTATGGTTACTAGAGATTAACAATCACTGTCTATAATTGAAAGAAAAAGATTCAGGATGTTTTTTTATTCACTTTAGTCGAATTTCAAGGTTCCAAGTTGGAATCCAGTGAACAAGGATATTTAAAAATTTTACGAGGATAAGAAGAGAGAGATTTTAAGAGCATTGTTAAGTGTTGAAGGATGAATTGCCATAACAACAGACATTTGGACAGTCGATAACCAAAAGAAGGGTTATATTTTGGTGACAACACATTATGTTGATAGTGATTAGACATTACGCAATAAAATTTTGAGATAATTTATATTCTTTAATATTGTTAGCATTTACATCTTTATTATGCTATGAATTTATGATAGATGTTTGTAATTTTTATACATGATAGGTTCATTTATATGCTGGCACCACATACAAGTGAAAGATTGGCAAACATATTGAGAGACTATTTGATGAATTTTAACATCTACAACAAAGTATCGACCATCACAATTGACAATTATAACACAAATGATGCTATGATTAAGAAGTGAAAAGTAAAATGCGGGTTGGGAGTTTCATATGCACTTTTTATGCATATTCTTAACTTTATTGTGAAAGATAGGTTAAAGATAATAAAGGAAGTAATAGATTGTATTCAAAATAGTATTCTATATTGGAGTGCAACTCCTAAAAGAGTTGAAAATTTGAAGATGTTATACATTCCGAGTACAAAATAGTTGGTTTTGGATTGTCCAACTAGATGGAACTCAACCTTGAAGATATTAGAGTCAACAATCCCATATGCTGAGGTGTTTATCAGACTAAAGGAAGGGATTCTTAGTATACCTGCATGTCAGTAGAGGATCAATGGGACTTGGCTAGAGAACTTTGTATGAAGTTGGAATTATTCTATAATGCGATTGAATTGTTCTTGGGAAAAAAAATGTCCAAATTTGCACAGTTGTTTTAACATTATATCTGATATGGAGGATGCTTTATCATTGTGGACATTTGACTCCAATGAGATTATTCAGACTACGGTGGAGTGGATGATGGAAAAGCTGAATGCTTATTGGTCTATAGTTAGAGATATTGTAACAATGTTATATGTGTTGGACCTGAGATATAAGATGGAAATAGTTTCTTTTCTTTATGATGCATTGTACGATGGTCAAACTCAAGAGAATGTAGATATCATTAAACAATTATGGTATGAATTGTTGAATTGTTTAATGATTTGCAACACAAAATGGAAAAAATTTCAAAATTGAGATCTTAATAGTCCAAGCAATTTAACTCTAGGTTTAGTTTCAAGTTCGACCTTATCTTCTAGTTGAAGATTGACACATTCTCTTTTAAATTTTTTGAAAGAGAAAAGCACTAAGACTTTTTATAATATGATGGAGTTTTATAAATATTTAACCAAAGATTGTGTGCCCAAAACTGAAGGTGAGCATTTCGATATATTGTTATGGTGGAAGAAGTATGGAAATACTTTTCCAATCATGTAAGTCATTCCATGAGACTTAATAGTTATTCCATCACCCACCATCACTTTGGAGTCTGCTTTTAGTACTAATGGTCGGGCTATAACTCTTCATCGCGCTCGACTTAATCCTCATACTTTGGAAGCCAATATGTGCGCCCAAAGTTGGTCAAATGATGAATATATTGATAGTAAATTTTTTCCTATTGATATATCAATTTTATCTATTTTATATTATTTTACCTAATATTATGTTTTTAATTTTCATTAATACAGTCACAGGTATTAATACGGAGGTGACTAGTCAAACTAATTAGCCAACTGCACATTATTTTGATCAAATATATGAAGATAAAGGTATATTTATTTATTTATCAAATATTTCCATGTCCTAAATATTCATTTAATTTTAATATTATATTACTAAATATAATGTTTGTAGATATAGATGATTTGATCTAAACTATTGACAATCCTAGCGATAATGATTAGCTGCTCTCTCAATCTCCAGTCTCTAGTATCCAGTGTCCATACTTCGTTTCTTTGTCATGATATTACCTTAATTTTTGTAAATTGTATCATTTCTTGTAAAATGATTTAGTTATGCATTCGAGTATAGTAAAAATAACTATAGTTAATGAATTTGACTTTATCATTTCTCTCTTTTAATAATTAATAAATTACTTAAGTAAAATTGAAATCCGTAATTTATTGAATCGAAATTCGTAACTATAATTAACTTAATGAATTTCCTACAAATTCCTAATCAATTGAATTGAAATTCCTTATTAATTATATATTTATATAATCATATGTTTCATTGGAAGGTTATTATTAAATTCAAATCAATTAATTCAACTTAAGTACTTTTAAATTTGTATTTTTTGCACATATTAGTGTCAATGTAACTTCAATTAATTAACTTGATAACTTTAATTTGAATCTTTTTATTAATTTTATTTTTAATTATAAATTATTTTAATTTTTTTGGAGTCCTTACTAGAATTTCTAAGGTATCCAAGCCTTATGTTCTAATTTTTCTATCATTTCATAAGATTTCAAATTGTTACGATTTAAAGAGCTTAACACAAGTTTCTATAATTTGGTTCAAATATGTTGAATACCTTAATTTATCAAATAATTTTCCCAATTTATTAATTTTACCCATATTAAAGAATATATATATTATTTAAAATAAACATTATAACTTTTCATTACAAAAAAATGAGCTATCATCATAGTTTACATTTATCAACTATTTCTATTCAATACTTTTGTTATAGATATAATAAGATTATTATATATAAATGAACTGTTAATAAAGAATGACATTTTATTAATAACGGGGGTTTTATATATTGGTATTGTTTTATTAATTATAAGAGTTTTAGAATATGTAATATGAAAAATTTTAATAATTATTTGATTTAAAAATGTCATTTAAATTTAAATTTTATGTAGATTAATAGTTTCTTAATTATTAAATGCATCAAAATCTTTATTTCATATATAATTAAAAATGATTTTATAAAAATAAAAAATATATTTATAAATTATTTAGTAATAATGAGGTAATTTATATATTTATGTTATTTTATTACTTATAGTACTTGGAATCATGTAGAATGCATTTGAAAAAGACATATAATAGCTAAACTAAAGATTTTGTTAGTGAGCTCAAAGTAAGTTTAGACCAGGAAAGTTAAAAATCTTGGTGTAGTAATTTTTCCTTTTATCATACACCACATTTATTAATTTTTTGATCAAAAATCACTGCTAGTTACCTATTAATTTCATAAATTACAAAATATATATAAAATAAAAGAAATTAACTTGAGTTTGTTTTATAAGAAATCGTCATATTTATTTTAATATTTACTTGTTTCTATTTGCAACTATTTACGGGTATAACATTTAGTAAAGTACTTTTTTTTAATATCATCACAAAATAAGTTGTTAAAATAATTATAAAATAAAAATTCCATCTAACCATTTTATGTTAAAATTTAATTAAAAAATTAGGGTCAGGCCACGAGCCTAGTTACCAAGTCCCGTCTGGGCCTCGGGCCAGGCCCAGGCTAATTTTCGAGCCAGCTCAAGCTAGGCCCAACCCATTGTCATTCCTAAAGGAAGGGTTATCAAAAATTCTTATCAAATTAACAAGTTCCATTGGAAGGTTTCTGTTTCACTATAAGTGTAATGACTTCAAACTTACACATTTGATGTTTACAAATGATCTTATTCTAACGAGTCGAATTGAACTACAGACTTTTAAGATTCTACTAGACATTCTTAAAACTTTCTATGAGTGTTCAAGATTGAAAATTAAAACAGGAAATAGTAACTTGTATTGTTTAAGAAAAAAATGTAGATGAACTTAGCAGAATTTCAGGTCTGCTTATTCAAATATCTTGGTGTACTTGTCTCACATGCTAAGCCTAAGTATTATGACAGTATCCCCCTTATTAAGAAGTATAAGCCTAGGATTAATGCTTAGCAAAATATGTTCCTCGCATTTGGTGCAAGAGTAACACTTATCATCTTTGTACTTGCTACCATGCATATTCACTGAGCAACACATATAATCTCACCAAAAAAGGTAATTAGGGAACTTGTTCATATTATTAAATCATTTCTATAGCCAGGAAAAATAGGAAACTCAAAAGGGACTAAAATCAAGTGGAGTGAAGTGGCAATTCCAAAATTACAAAGTAGATTAGGGATTACATCAATTTCTATAATGCAAAATGTTTTTACTTGTAAAAGGATATAGAGATTACACTCAGACAAGAATGCTAAATGGATCAAATGGATTCATGAAAGTTATCTTAAAGATCAGAGCTTCTAGTAATTGCAAATTACCAGGGACATTTCATGGAGTTTCATTCATATGCTGAATTTGATGAACATTGTATACCCTTGGTTAAATTACATGCTGGGGAATAGAGAAAGCATATTGCTTTGATATGATAATTTGATATAATACAGTCTATTAGTGTAAAAGAATAAGATCCCTCACCTCTAAAATAGAATTCCTTTTAATGATAGAGCTTCTTAACTCATTAAGAATGGTTTGTGATCATGTAATTTCAAATGCTTCACCTCCTTACTAGAGTTTACACCCCTCTCACCCCCCCCCCCCCCTCAAAATCACTCACTGCCATAGAAATGATAGTATCAACTAGCTAGTAGACTCTAAATGAATGTTCACTAATAAATCTTGCTTTCAAATTCTTGAAGTTAATAGGGAGAATGTTCCTTGGTTTGATTTTTTTTTGGAAAGACTCACTCAACCCTATAGGTGCATTGATTACCTTGCTGGTTATTAAAAACAGACTCTAAACATGTGTGATGTGCAAAAGTGGTTGAAGAAGATAGAGATTTTTTTTTCAATGCAGGAATTCCAAATCAGTTTAGAGCAAAATCATGCATAAGTTGGTCGAATATTCTCAAGCTTATGATTGGCATGAAACACTGATTAGATCATCAGGTTGGTTAAAATCCATAAACATAATAGAGTAGGTTTTAGGATTCCATTCACTATAGTAATCTATTCCCTATGGAAAGAAAGAAACAAAATGATTTACAAAGGTGAAAAAGTAAGAAGAAACTAGCTAGCAGAGGACATAATCAATTGGACTACAATTGTAAAAATGGCCAAGAATGCTCACAGCAACCTATCTTATGAATTAAAAAATAGATGGCATTTGTAAATCTATAAAAAAAATTTATTATGTCCCTTTTTTTAGATTAGATAACCAATGTATGATCGTGTTATTATCATTATATTGTTGCAATGTTGTAATGTTGGACTAGTTTTTCTGTGATTAATGAAATTTTATTCATTTTCCTAAAAAATTTATCTTGCAACTAAATTAAGGTTAGATAAGTTCAATGGTCCTAACAATTTGGTTGATTATAGTGCAAATAATAGGTAATATGAAGTGCTTAGTCATCAGTGGTTCTTTAGTTTAATTTTTAATTAAATTCAAAATCTGAATTGGCAGTTAGATAATAGAAAAAAGGTAATTACTCGTACTTACAGTCATTGTGAGATTCACCCGTACTTGCCTATGCTAGCTATAACTAAGTCATCCACTTGCAGTTTTTAACATTGATAAATTATTAGAAGTATAAAATAAAGTAAATCAAGTTTTTGGCACCATTGTTGGGGATTAGTAATATTAGGAAACCCAGTTTTTATTAGTCTAGCCATTTTTACTTTATTTTATTTTATTTTGGTTAGTTTATTTTATTAAATCTTTTAAAATTTTTTTTACGCAGACGATGGCTCTTTGGTCAGTTTATGACCTGAAATGTTCTAACAAACTTAGTGAATGAAGATTAAAAAAATCAAAATAACAGCTCATAGAAATCTTTGCAAAACATAACTACGAGAGTTTAAGCAAGATTGACAAATAGAGGACTTGGGAGGTCAAATTGATACTAACGAATCACGAAACATAACAGACCAACCAAGGACGATGTTCATTTATGCTAGACTAGATTTAACTAGAGTAGAGCCCAGCATTGTCAAACTAGCTGTGAATGTGATAAATGTATAATTGAAAATATTTATACCCCATATTTCATGTATTTTTGGTTGGTATTTTATACTTTTACTATATATTTGATATTTAATTTTCTACAAGTGTGTTTATAAGTTATAATTGCCTTCATGAACTTAAAGGAGAAGAATTTGGATGAAAAACACAAATAAAAAAAAGATTTAAAGCAAAGAAGGGATACATAGTTGTGCATAAGCCTGTATACTTCTTTTAGGCCGTGAAGAATCATGAATTCTACATATTTTGGGTTATACACGCTCTAGCACACACCCATGTATTAGATTGTGTATCTCCCAAAATCCTAAAATTTACTGTAAAAAAAATGTATTCAGGGGCAAAATAGAAGAGCATACATGGAGGGACATTCAAAAGGCTTTGAAAGGTGACTCAAGGGGTGATTTTGATCCAGAGAAGTGGAAAACCTAAAGAAATTATTGAAAGATCCAAAAGAATATAAGATCAAACCTCTAGGTTGTAAAAACATTCGATAAGAGATAAAAAGGGAGATTTAGAATTATGAACCCTTTATTTTGTATTTGTTTTCCTTTCTAGTTATGTTTGATTTCATTTCCAATCGTATATAACTAAATTTCTCTAGTGTCTAGGTAAGATGAACCATATGGTTATGCTACAACATGTTTTAATTTATTTATTTAATGCAATTGCTTTGATCGACATATCGTGATTCAATTATGTGTTTAGTTTATGTTTTAATAAATCCAAAATATTAGATCATAATCTTATCTCCTAACATAGAGATTTGAGAAACCATGTGTATGAATAGATCCATCGTAGTTAAAAGGAGTTGATTGTAACCCTAGAGATAGGATGATATAAATCCTCCAGATTAGGGTCAAACCTAATTGTGAAGTTCACAAATCAGTAAAGTGTTCTTAGCACCTTTAATCTGAATAATATCGACTGATAATTTTAAGATTAGTTAGTATTAGTCTCAAGTGATATATTAGCATACCATAGGAATTTTCACAGTCTAATAGTCAATAAAACAATTGCATAATTAAAGGTCAATTATTTAAGGTTTTCTACAGCGAATTCATAACCTAGACGCTAATTTCTAATATCAATTATTTCTAATTGACTTTCTTTGTCTTTAATGTTCTTTATTGCTACCTAGTTTATTTTTAATTGTTTAAGTTTTAGTTTTTTAATCTCAAAATCCAAAATCCAATTCATAAACTAGATAATAGGATAATGGTAATTACCAGTACTCATTTTCTTCATAGGATTGACTCGTACTTATCGATGCTAGCTACAGATACGTCATGCACTTATAGTTATTTCATAATTAACTAATTAAGTTTAGGTCAATCAAGTTTTTGATACCATTACTGGAGACAGTGACATTAGGAACACCTGAGTGCTATTACTCTAGTCATTGTTTATTTTATTTTATTTTATCTTATTATTTTTTGCCTTATTCATTTAATTCTCTTTTGAACTTCCCTACATTTATATTTATAGTATGTTGGTCATTTATTTTATGAATTGAGATTTAAATTCATATCCACAACTCACAATGAAAGGATGGAGCAGACAATACTCTTATGGGAGCTATGATATGTCTTCATAAAACATAACATCAACATATTGAAAGAGCATTTTCCTTATATGTTTTTGGAAGCTTAATTGATATACATGCCACGTTGTGACATTTATAGGAGTAATTCTTACAATCATGAATGTCAAGCATTGATGTATATATGGGAGCAACTAAGCGTATGTAACTAACCTCAAGGTCTATCATATAAGAATATGTATAATTCAGAGCGAATTAACATTTATATATATGGGTGGAATGACTATGCTCCAACTAAATACGTACAACAAGAGCAACGATACAAAAATATTATAAAATAAACTAATGGAATGCCTTACAGAGAGAGTAGCTAGTCAACATGAATTTAATGAGAGACTTTTTTCACCTACATATGATGAGCATAATATTTCATATTATCTGAGCTTCCTAACATCTTAGAGTGAAGAAGAGATCACCATTAATTTCGTGAATGACAATGCATTTTTAAGAAGGTGAAGAGGTAATTACTACTCTAAAAGCTATGATGGTTGAGTTTATTCAAAAATCAAACATGAGGCTTTACAAAATAGAGGCTCGTATATAGAATATTGTGAATTGGATTGACTAACTAGAAGAGATATTATCTAATGAACTGTAAGGAAATTTACCCAGTACTACTGAAACAAATTCTAAAGAACATGGAATGACAATCATCCTTAGGAGTGAAAACAAGCTTCCAGAAAAAGAAGAAAAAGAAAAAGAGGTAGTCTCTATCCAAGAAAAGAAAGTAGAGGAGTGGCAAGAGATGATAGAACAAGACAATCCAGAAACCTCTATCCAAGAAGAAGAAGAGGAACAGTGGATAGAGATGGTCGACGAAGAACCGACAAAGGAACCAAATAAGGAAACTACTAGTGAAGTGTTAGTAATGACCTTAAGTACGGATGGTTCCTACTTCCTCCGAGATAAACTGTCCACATAGAAGACACAAGGAGTTTCATAATACTTATTTTATTGACAGTTTGTCATTGAAAAGAGCATTAATACCATTGCTAAGATTTATTAATTGGATAAATTATGCTATTATTATTATTATCTTGCAATAGGTAGCTTACTTATAGGCTACAAAACCCTTATATGGAGAAATGAATGGAAGCAAGCCACTGATTATAGACTCAAGATGAGGATAAACGTGTAGGGTATATCGAGCTATTGACATTGAACAAGCGTTGCATAGGAGGCAACCCATGAATTAGGATAGGTTTTAATTTTGTTTCGTTTTGATTCTATTTCGTGTGTTACTATAGGATTTTATGTCATGTTATTTTATGTTATGTTACTTCTATATTCTTTTTATCTATTTTTTGTTTATATTTATAAAGATGTTAGTCTACTATTGGATGGATTAAAATTAGAAAATAGTCTCACTCAGGATGGTACCACTTAACTTATCCCTTATTTTATATACTTATATTATGTATATTAAGAACAATGTACAACTTGAGTAAGAGAAGGGATTAACAAGTTTAGTGATTTTCTTTAGCTTATTATAATTTTGATTATAATTTTATGAATTGATATCTTGACTTTATTGTAATATTTCAATCAATACTATTCATTATTGAATATTGATTTGAAATAGTATGCAAAACGATGAAAGTTAGAAAAAAATTACAAGCTAGAATAAAATTGCTTTTATAAGTCATATTTTTGTTAATCATTGAGATAGCCAAATTAAATGAAATTGCATACGATTTACACATATATATACATTGA
Source organism: Erythroxylum suave (assembly GCA_027563595.1). Classification (NCBI taxonomy): domain Eukaryota; kingdom Viridiplantae; phylum Streptophyta; class Magnoliopsida; order Malpighiales; family Erythroxylaceae; genus Erythroxylum; species Erythroxylum suave. The sequence continues at coordinate 23,107 of JAOSBN010130712.1, forward strand.
GTAACTGGATTTCCTACCTAAGTTGTCAATATGAGTTTCCACTTCTTAGTCTTTATCTGCTTAAAAAATTGTTTGGTCTTTTTGGCAGTCTAACAATCAATTATCTTAGTTGAAAGGGTTGAAGTTTGAGTTCCCATACCAACATTTTCTATTCTCTTCTTATATTCAAAAAAGTTTGAAGACTAGCGAGCCTCTTACAGTTTGACTTTTGAAGAATGCTTTTCTTTTTATTTTAGTACATCAATCATCTACGCTTCGCACCTTGTATGAGTCCATAATCTATAAACGAGATGAACCTTGGATTAGTGAATGGAAGTTGGCCTTAGGTGTAATAGGACTCCCAATTATTGTGCGTGATCGTATATTGAGGTGGTCCTTGTCAGTTGTTAGAACCAGGGTTCAAATCCCGATTTGTATTTCAAGTTTAGGCAAGCTTGTCCCTCGGGAATAGGAATTCTTCTCATAAGACTTTTTCTATAAAATATTAAGAGTAGAAAGAGAAAATAATGCTTACTGCAAACTCCCATATTTGGTGTCTCTTTTCAAAAAGAGACTCCTGGGAATACCCCTTGGAAAATAGAGCCCTTTTGAGCTTTTTCTCAATTTAGAGTTAGGTCGCCACAATTGAGTTTTCTTCTCCTTCTTTGAGCCCCCGAGAGGAAGAAATATAATATTAAATAGAAAACTATGGTGTATATCATAGCACTCCTTATAGGAATTTTATAAGGGTGATCAACAACTATAAACTCTTTTTATAAAGCCTCCAACTAAAAACCTTCTATTTAATATAGAAAATGGAAGGTCGAGTGAAGAGGGGTGCTTCGGATCAGGAGTAATAACTAGTGAATAGAGCAATGAGAAGGCCAATAAATAAGATAATAAGTTAGTCATTCCTGGGCTTTCTTGGGAAGACGGTAAGGCTAAGTCTAGCTAGAAAGGGGTTTAGGTACTATAATACAAGGAAATTCCACATTCAAAAGTCGATTCACAACATTCCTCGAGCTGAAATAACCCAGCAGCTCTTAACTAAAGAACAACTCTAGTAATAAGTCGATCAATCTTTTCCCATCCTTCGACATAAGCAAAGAAGGTTAGTGCCTTTTTTCTTTTTGAAAGTCATAAGAATAAGTGAAAAATAGATTCTCAAATATAACATCATTCAAAACCAAGTAGCGAGCATCCATGATAGATATCATAAAACGTCCTTTCACATTAGCTAGAGTCGTAAATTTAGGGAGTTGTTCTGTTGAGACACTCAAAAAAAGGTAACAAGTCGAGAAAGAAATTCCAGTTGCCGATAAGGCAGCCTCTTTAACTAATAGTGGACCCTTTTTTAGGGGACTTCTTAAAGATCATTGAGTGAAGGGGGTTAAGAATTTTGAGCTTCCTCCAAAGCGACTCTTTCTCTCTTCAGGCTTGAAGCAAACAATGAAGGAAGTGACATCTAGTAGTAAATAAGATGGTAAGGAAAGCTCTTATTGAAAAGTAGTTGGGATGGATTCATATGAGACTTTATTGTGAATTACCCTAGCCCACCTCTGATAGTGAAGTAGTTGAATGAATCTCTGCTGCCTTATCCGATCACGCTAGCAATCTAGAAGAACTTAAGGCTTGAAAGGATATGTCAAGTGGATTGATCCGTTTAGTTAAGAACCGACAGAACCAGAAGCACCCCTTGTTTCAAAAAGAGGAGGATGAGTTATTCACAATTCAGTTGATGGTCAGAGGCAAATTGAAAGTTAAGTAGTGGGATTCTAAAAATTTCCCTAGGAAAAATAAAAATAGAAATGTCTCCTACGTTACCCCTAATATATGGAAGTAGCAACGTAATTTTATACGAAACTTATCCCCAAACGGGAAAGAGGGAACATCTTTTGTTAGCTTTTGAGCCTAAGAGTGAAAGTTTTAAAAGTTTTAAGCTCTTTTTATTCTTTTATGTGTGTTATTATGTACGATAGAATAATTCTAGAACTAGCTTTCATTATAGATATTGAGATCATATTTGTGAAATTAAAATCATTAAAGTGATAAAGGCATGTAGATTCAAAAAATTTTGTTAGCCTATTCTTGATAATTACCATACCCATAATTTATCCCCTAAGAATAACCAAGTTCGGTCTTAACCTTTTTCATTGATTAAACCCGTATATTAACATTTACCCTATTTTACTTTGAAGACCCTTTTATTGTTTTGAGCCTTGAAGGTTATTTACATTATTTACTTGTTTGAGAATTGAAAATCTTGAAAGGTCCATTATTTCTTATGGTATATATTGAATGCTCAAAATTTTTTGATTGAAAAAAAGAGCATAAGAAAAATTGTGATAAATATATTGTAACAATGGAGTTTTAATAAAAGGAACTATATATTTCTTAATAAGTTTCTTGTAATTTCTCTTTTGTAAATTTTCTTTAATTTAAACCTCTTTATTATCTCAACCATATTGCACCAAAGCCCCATTACAACCCATGTTATAATACACCACTACCATAGAGCATATGTCTGAATATCCAGAGAACATTTAAGAACATACCTTATGAAAATGGCATGTTAGAGCAAATACATTCACTTATTATGGCATCGTACAAAACATAAGTAGTCAAAAGGTCAATTGTTCCCATTTCATTCGTAATCATAATTTGCATTGTGGCATTACATTTTATAATCCATATATTTACATCATCAACAGCATATGAGTGTTTAGTACTCATATTTACATCGTCAACAGCATATGAGTGTTTAGTACTCTTTTACAGAATGTTCTACATGACATGAGAAACTATATAAACATAACTACAATTCTTCAGAGATCAGCTGACCAGACCTTTGAGCCATTCTTGTTTCCCAAAATTGACACTATTAGTTGTCTTAGAAGCTAGGTCTCTCTTGTACCTCAAAATCAACATTGCAATTTTGATGAGTTTGCGAATTCAGTTAGTGAACCATCATTGATGTGCTCACTTATGTCAGAACACAAATATCACATATATAAACCAAGTTCACAATATACCTCATCTCAACAATACATCATGAATTTCACACATTTCATATACTCATTTCAGAATAAATCGATTATTTATCTCAATCATTCATATCACCAACATGTACACAAATATTATAAATCACTATATCATCACAAATCAGTAATTCATTGCAATCTTTAACATGACATATGCATGTATATAAATGCAAATGCACATGTGACTCCACTTTTATTTTTTTATTTTGTTGTGACCGAGTACCTATTTACTATCCATATCTGCTGTGAATATTGGGCTCATTTTACATTATGTACCGTACCCATTATGGATATCAAGCTCATTAATAACTGAACCTGTGACTTTTTGTGCACATTTATGTGCTTTAAGCTTTTTTTCAATTATCACTCCGGTCACAAGTCCTTAATCTGATCATGCATAACATTGTGATGAAATGCTTTAATTCTCATTATATGCAATAATAACTTTCATTCATTACACACAGTCATGTATCATATTCATCAGATCTAAGTCTGGCATTTAACAGTTCATTGAGTATACATTTTCCATATTCACATTCAATTAGGAAATACACTCCCAATACATTCCCAAATATCAAATTCCTCGAACCATCAATGTCCGGAATTATCAAATCATATCAGTAATAGTTCAATAACTGAAATTTAAATAGAAACAAATCAATCATGGTGAGAAAATATCTAGTTTAATCACAATACGCTCCAAATAAGCTATGCATCGATGATCCGATAATGTCTGGATGTTAATGTTCAACTTGTACTTCTTTAATCATGCAATACACACATATTTTACTCATTACTAAGTTGATCAATCATATGAATATTCAATCATTACTCCTTGAACATTTCCATGATCCAAAAGCTTCTTATAATACACACACAATTGGTACTTTAAATCTAAAATTTTAGCAAGCTAAATCTATACATTCACCAAAATTTTTCCAGCAACATATACTCATACATTCACCCAATTCTCATTCATAAATACCCTATGTTCTTCAATACTCCTTCATCCATACCTTATACACATTATTCATATCCTAAAGATCATGCTTGTATTAAAATAACTCATTTATTCCTTTAACAAATAAAAGTTTCCAAATTTGAACTCAACACATCAAAAAATTCCATTCTTTAGATTATGACATCAATTAACTACATAAACTTATCAAGATCTTATCCAATTAATCAAGAAACAATCTAGGATCATTCCTAACCTTAATCAAGTCCAAATATACCAATTTAGAATGAAATTTCCCAGCTGGTTCAACATGTATACAAGGCTGAAATTAAAATTCCAGAATTTGTCATCAACATCACTAATGTGTATAACTTTTCTACCTTCAACACCTCAGGAATTTAACAAGCTTAAAGACATCATTAACATCTGAAAATTTTCAGATTTCATGTCCCTTAAGGTTACTTCATTTCAAGTTAAGTAAACTTCCAAATTGGTTATGCTAAGGCTTACAAAATTCTGCTCACTTATGTCATTAATATTCATTCTTTTACAACAGATCTACAGCTCAAATTTTCCAGATTTGAAAACACCTTAATAACACCTATCTTTAGGATGAATTCCTCATCAATTGTACTTCAATTCCCAGCTTAAATCATCCATACAACAATCCAAAAACTACCATTTTCGTATATGTAAAAACAGATCAGAAAAGTATCCATTCATTATCATGCATATAGTCATAGTTCTTTCTCATTTCAAGAACACTCCATTGGCATTTTTCTTTAGCATAAATTTACCTTCATTCTATTTCAAATCTCAGTCCAATTCATCCATATCATATCCTATAACCCCTGGTTTTTATACATCAAGGAATAAGCATAAAAACATCAAAGTTCATTCAACATATTCCAACACATTTCATCATCAACATTATATACATTTCTTCCAATTCAATCATCATATCATTCTGTTAAACCATAGCATAAAGATCAGGTTTCTAATTACTTGTTAAGCTCTAATTACACCTCAATATATCAAGTTAACCAGCCCTCCATGCAAGCAAGATTATCACAAATTGGAGGTGAAGCTAAGTTGATTTTCGGCAACAAGATGAAGACAACTATGAGTTAGTTCTTTGGCTGTTTTGTGAAGGATAAAAGTATGGTTTTGGAGTAGAAGGCTAACTAGGTTTAAACCAAAATATAGAAAGATGAGATTAATGAAAGTTTCGGTGGAGAGAAAGAATGAAGATGGTGAACATTTGCTGCACTAGCTTAATTTAACTAGAAGTAAGAGGTCATCCTCTTTCAATGACATATGTCACAAGGCATGTAAGCCATTTGCCTATTTAATATACTGCCATTTGTCTCCTAGTTATATAGTCCATATGTCAATCAATAATTGATCCATTTTTAAATTAATTACTAGTTCATTTGTCACTCATTTATTTATTCCAAATGTCAATCAATTTATAGACCTAGTCATCCTAATTTTCCAAATGTCAATTTTTCTTACCACTTGGAATTTTTCCTAGTCCAAATGTACATATTAATTGACCACTCACACAATTTATAACAATTATTTCCAAATTACTACGTGGAATCCAATCAAACCAAAATTTAAGACAAAATAATTCACAATTCACTTTATGTTCATTTTAAATCTTTCATACCCCAGAATATATCAATTGAGTGCATATACTATCTTTGCAATATATACAAATTCATATTTCATATGTGAATGCTAATGATATGCATGTGAATTAAATGCATTTCATAAATTCTCAATGTTATTGCTCATGTGCAAGGGTCTAGGCTTGTAACCTTAGTATGTTTTGGAAACTGACTATTACACATGTAAAGAGCTTTGATTTTTGTCTATAATTTGCATAAGTGTTGGAGATGTGATAATATTGCAAGCTTATGGTAAGAGTTTTACTATGCATTGACTGAGATTTTGAAACTTTTCACCCTAAACAATTTAGTGCATTGAATGAAAACTTGGTGAGGGTTTAAAGGTTTATGCTCTTGATTTTAATGCGATTATTGATGTGATTACTATTAATATTACTCAGGAAGTTAATTTTAGGATAACTTGACTCTGATTATATGTTAATTTGATTCAATAAGATATGATGATTTATAGTATGAATGGGTAGATCAAAATTAATGAAAGATTGATGATGTAGGATTTATAATTTTGATTATGGTTTGCCTTAAGGACAAGCAAAAGCTTAAGTGTGAAGATGTTTGATTGATGCATAATTGACCATATTTATACCCCATATTTAATATATTTTTTCTTGGTATTTATACTTTTATTATATATTTGGTACTTAACTCTCTCTAAGCATGTTTATAGCTTTTAATTGCCTTCACGAATTTAAATAAGAAGAATTCAAATGAAAACATGACTTCAAACAAAGATTTGAAGCAAAGAATGGATACACAATCATGCATCAGCTCGTGTACTTCTCTTAGGCTATGCACAATTGCAAATTTTGAGCATTTTAGGTTATACACGCCCGTGTATCAGGCCGTATATCTCCCAGAACCTTAAATTTTACTATAAAAAGATTTGTTCAGAGGCAAAATAGAAGAGCATACATAAAGAGACATTCAAAGAAATTGAGAGGTGAGTTAAAGGGCAATTTTGATCTAGAGAAGTGAGAAACACAAAGAAATCATTGAAAGATTCAAGAGAATACAAGATTATACCTCTACCTTGCAAGAACATTCGATAAGAGATAAAAAAGGACATTTAGAATTATGAACCCTTAATTTTTTATTCGTTCTTCTTTCTATTTATGATTGATTTCGTTTTCAATCATGTGTAACTAAATTTCTTTAATGTCTTGGTAAGATGAACCCTATGTTTATGCTATAACATGTTTTAATTCGTTTATTTAATTCAATTTTTTGATTGATGATAGTTGTATGTTGCATTATGTTTTAATAGACATTTTAATACATTTTTATCGTTAATTAATTGATTCATCTATGTTTTGTTTCAGAATTGTGTTAATTGGTTAGATATTTGTTCTTTGAATGTTATATAGGTTAGAGCTTTAATTTTGTGTATTTGAGGTGTCTTGATGTGTTTATTAGTATTTGAGATTAGTTTTCAAAGAACAGAAAAGATTTGGAGGAAACCCGACAAAAGAACTAGGCCCACGATCGTGGTTTATGGGCCACGATCATGACAGAAGCAAAATGGACAGGCTATGATTGTGGCCTATGCAACAGTAGACATAGATCGACTCTTAAAACTCAACTTTATAAGGTTATTTCAGACTTTTTGGGCCTAGGTAAAACCTAGTTTTTACCTTTAGTAGAAAGACTATGGAGGACAGAAAAAAAAAACCTAATTTTCTATGCCTCCATTTTGCTATATTAGGAAAGATCCAAAGAAAAGGAAGAAGGAAGGGAGAGAAGAACAGAAAGAAGAAGGTGGAGGTTCAGCTGCTTCAACCTCCAATCCTCCAAGTTACTTCTTTGTTTCCATCATTTATTATTGTAATTGATGTATGAGATGGGATTGATGATGACGAATTTTAGGTTAAGGACGTTCTAACTTTTCTTTAGGGATCTGTTCTTGATTTAATGTTAATATAGTCATTTTGTGTTAATGCATATGGGTGGTGTGATTATTTTTTGTAATTGCATGTTTCGGTATTAGATCGAGAGAGTGAACTAAATGCAAAATGATTGGGTTGGTTAATAAGAGTTAAACAATCTAATAGGCCATGCAAATAATCAAATAAGTAATTATATGGATAGAGATCTTGTACAAGGACCCAGTTGTTTTATAGAATGTGAAGATCTAATTAGGTTGTGGACTGATTGTTAAACTAGAGATTGCATGTTTGGTAGTCACTTGCTCAAACACAGATGACTAAAACTCCTTAGACTAAAAGAATTAACAAGTTTTTGGTACCATTATCGGGGAGTTAGTAAGATTAGTTTAATTCTTTTATTCTAAGGAGTTTTATTCACTTGTGTCTGTGCAATTGCACGAAAACAAGAGTTACTAGGAGTCGATTCAGATAGTAAAAACTTTAGGACTTGACATTGCCCGATTAAAGTGAGCAATCTGAAGTGCTAGATGTAATGAAGACGAGAATACCGAAGCAACCATGGCTGAGGAATTTCATCAAAGTTTTAGCAAGGAGGAAACTAAGGGAACCAACCATAAACCTTCATGGATTTCATCAGACAGGGGTTCAATCCAACAAATCAAGGTGTTGCTAGACCACTAATTCAAGCACCTTCGTTTGAAATAAAACTAGCTTTATTAAACATGCTGTAAACTAATGTTCAATTTTACGGCTAACTCATGAGGATCCTAAAACTCATATAGTCAATTTCTTGGAAATATTCAATACTTTTTGATATCATAGGAAGTCGGAAGATTCCATTAAGATGAGGCTCTTTCCTTTCACACTAAGGTATAGAGCAAAGGCATAGTATCACTCATTAAGCCCTGCGAATTTTACAACTTGGGAACAATTAGTACAAGTATTATTAGTACTTCCCCATCACAAAAACCACAAAGATAACCAAGTAAATTATAAACTTTCAACAAGGTGATAGTGTAACACCGAACTCTTAAGCCCTTTTTATATTGGTTTGCACTTGGAGATAATATAGTATATTGATGTATATATATATTGTATATGATAAAATGCATTGAATCCTTTTGATATATATGCCCTTACATGAACTTAGAGTTCATCGTTATGTGAAATCTTGGAGATTTCTAGCATATAAATTTCTAAATGTTTAAAACTGAGTCCATTGGATAGATTTGGCCATAGTGACCAAGTTAAATGTGTTTTAATGTCTTAGAGATGATTAGATATGATTTATAGACTTATTGGACACTTAGAAAGCTTAATTGGAAAAGATGATGTACAAAGGGCTTAATTGCAATTTTAGGAAAAGTTTGAAGGGTATATTGGTAATTTCACATAAAATAAGGGCAAAAGGGTACATTCACCATGTTTAGTCAAAAAAGAGTCAAATTCTAGACCCTTCTTCTTGTGTGTGGCTATGAACCCCATTATTTGGCATTGAAACATTGTTTTAATTAAAAGAAAGGAGAAGAGACGAGAAGAAGAGGAAGTTTTGGCCATAACTTGATCTCCACCAAAATTCTCTAACCCAAACCAAGTTGTTCTAAGTTAATTTGGGATCAAGGAACTCAAATATATCATTAGATTTGAGAAATTCTCAAAGGATTTTAAGATATAACTAAAGGAAAATTTAGGTAAATTTTGTCTCATCTCTCTCTACATTATGATTTTGAGTTTAATGTTAAGATATGTTGTTCTCCATGCTTGAATAAGCATAAAACATGGTTTAGATGAATGAAATGAGTCATGAAGAAGCTTCTTCAAGCCAAAACTGAAATGCCCTCTCTTTGGTGAAAGTTTGTGAAATTTTGAATATCTTTTGAAATTGAAGGGTTAAATGAATTATATAATGTTAATTGTGTACGTATAATGTGAATTGATGATGAAAAATGAGGAAGACGTACATTGGAAGGAGGCTTTCAAGTTCATGCCTTTAGATTTTTGATAAAATGCCTAAGTGAAATTGGTTTAGGATTTAAGGATTTTGATGGTGTACATTGGAAAGAGGCTTTCATGTTTTACTTAGAGTAAACTTGAATTTTTTCTTGGATTGATGAGTAGTGGCCTAATGTGCTTGGAAAAAATGTGCTTAATTATGCTTTGGAAAATGCAAAAGAAAGCTTATGTGAATAATAAGGGAAACGACCATATGAGAAGCTTCATGGCCGAATCCTATAGCTTAAAAATTGTGATATTGTGTTTTGTACACTTATGTAATGGCATATAAATATGAGATATAAGTTTGAGTAGTAAATACATTGCATTTGTATGTATAAAGGCTCGGGAGCTATGGATCAAGGAGCTTGTACCGAGGATTGTTAAAGACAAAGGAGTGTACACCTTCTTTTGAGGTTAGTTGGAGAAAACATATCTCTCAAATAGGACTAGGACAACCCAAGACATGCGTGATGACTTGTATGTAAATTTTGAACCTAGGTAACGAACAGTAGAGTTGAATCCCAAATACATGATGGTATACTTTTATATTTAATAAACGACATTGTTTTGAATAACTTTGCACTTGGAGTGCAAAAGATGACTTTTACTGCATGAAATAATGTTTGGAACTTACATATGCATAATTGAGTCATGTATACTGCATGTATGTGTTCTCTTTTGGCTTAGAGCCATGGTAAGGTTTCATTTTATCGGCTGGACCGATAAATAAAAGCATAGTACCTTACTTGAATTTCGTATTTAATATTTGTATATAATTTCTTTTTGTAATTGGTAAGGTAACAATTGCCCAGTCGTTTGCTAGGAACAATAGATTAAACGACTCTTGTACCCTTGATACTGGTACATAAAAGTCCAATTCTTGCAATCACACCTTTCTATGGGAATTGCAAGTGATTGCACACCTAGAGGTATGGTCATCGACGAGGTCTTCACCTAGGGCCGTGACGCTCTAGTCGATTATAGTCTGGACTCACCTCAGAAGAAAGTCGAGCCAACACTGGGATTAGTGGGATTGCACACTAATTTGGCCAACTAGTGGTGACACACATAACTATTTTGGCCTATTCTGAGATTTGACTTCCTAATGAGATTTCATTTTTTTTACATGTGATGCTTTTCTGGTCTTATGTACCAGAACTAGAACTTGTGTTCACTAAATGAGTGATTAATAGGCTAGGCCTGTATGGTTCTTAACTAGTATGGGATGAGACATAAACTAGGTTTATGTCATACATATTCACTGCATAGGTGGTTATTTGTATGTTAGATGTGTAAAACCATCCCTAGGTTATTTAGACTATTTTGGTGTGTATCAAGTTCTATTTGGGATAAATGTTTTATCTGCTCACTGAATACATGGTGAGCTTGAAGCTTTGAGTGGTTCATGTGGTCTTTTGACATTTTGGGGTATTACCGCATGTGGGTAGTCTTTGTTTTGTACTTTTTTATATAGTGGCTCAAGATTATCTTGATATGTTTTATAATTTGGTAAATTAACTCTTGTCTGTCTTGTGGTTTGTAAATGACCTTATGTATGAACATTTTGCATTGTTGTTGAGATTGCTCTTGAGTGAACTTCAAACTCCAGAAGTTGTGGTTGAGTTTAATGTGGATATAGAAGTGCATTTGAAACTGATTTATAGGTGCATTCATTTTGGGATTTTCAAAATAGAGTCGTTGTGCTGCTGAAATATTTTTAAAGATATTGAGTTAGCCTTGCATAGTCGGGTTAAAGGTACCATGAGTATCCTTAGCCTGGGTATTCGACAATTGTCATGTGCTTAATGTGGTTCCAGGTCATGACAGATAGGGAGTCCCTTTATGAGGCTTAGGAAAGGTACAAAGATTTGCAAAGGAGGTCCCCTCTCAATAACCTACCTAAGGAATTCCTTTTGCAAACATTCTATAATAGATTGAACTCACCTACCTGAGACACCATTGATGCAACATCAAGAGCATCTTTGATGAGGAAGATGGTGGATAAAGTAGAAGAGTTGTTGAAGGAATTGGCTAGCAACAGTTGTCTTCGAAAAATGGAGGGAAGCAGACAACCCACAACCCTTTGTGAGCAAAAGAGAGTTTTAGTTGTCGACCTAATCACAGAAATTCAAAGAAAGATTGATAATTTAACCCGACAGCTAAATAATATGAAGACCTCTTCTTTAGCTTCTATGAAAGCTATTCAGAAAGGATGCAAGTTGTGTGGACAGGATAACCATGACACTATTGACTATTTTTTAATGAAAGACCATATATCGGAATAGGTCAATTATATGAGAGTGCAATTCAATAAAGGAGGGGGGACAACCCTTACTCCAACACATATAACCCTGGACGGAAGAATCACCTAAACTTCTTTTGGACGAACAATGCAAGAAGTCAATTTTAACTTTAAGGACCACCTAGTTTCTTAAAGGAGAAACCAAATTCAATGGACTCTAAGCTAGATAAGATTTTGGAGAAAAATGGGGGCATGGAAGATGCCCACAAGAGGCTAGAAGGAAAATTTGAACAAATGACAAAGAATCACGCCTCCTTCATACACAATTTAGAAGTCCAAATAAGTCAGTTAGCAGATGCGTTGTCGACACATAGTGTAGGAACCTTTCCTAGTAACATTGAGATGAATCTAAAGGAGAGAATAATAGTGATCACCCAGGCTGCTGAAGATAAGGCCAATCAAGTTAAAGATGATGGAGAAGAAGGAAGGTGAGAGACCTATGAAAGTTCCCTCCAAGTTAAATATAACTGACTGAAATCGAGAGATATCTGATTTCAGACCCTATTCATGCAATAAGGAAATCGAAGGAAGCTAACTGAATGAAGTTCCGGATATAATAGATCAATTAAAAGTATGACTCTCTCTGACCACATCTATAAAAGGGAAATTAGAGAATTATTTACTAAGCACAAAGAACTCTATTGAAGTGATAGCACTATCATAAAAATAAGATGATCTAGGAGATTTCTAGATCCCGTGCATTATTGGTATTGTTAGAATAGATAAGACATTTGCAGATCTAGGAGTTATCATAAGTATGATGCCTTATACATTGTATAAGATGATGGAGTTAGGTGACATAACACCCACTTATATTTGTGTTCAAACGACTAATAAATTAGTCCACCATCTAAGAGGTGTGGTTAAGGATGTTTTGGTTAGGGTAGAAAAATTCACCTTCCCCACAGATTTTGTAATCTTAGACATAGAAGAAGATGTGGAGACACCTATTATCCTAAGGAGACCATTTTTAGCCACTTCTCGGTATATCATAAATGTTGATGGGGGCGAATTGAATTTGAGAGTGGGGGATGACAAAGTTTCATTTAAAGTGTCTAAGATCAAAACCAATTCTCTCAAATATATGGAGGCTATAAAGAGCAATGAATCTTGTAAGGAAGTTGGGCAAGGTTATGCTTATAAGAACTCACTAGATGTTAGAATAGTGCTTTAAAGGCAATCATCTTTAGCACTTTTATACTGACTTTATTTTGATTAATAAAGAGAAAGGCATTTTTTATTAATTTGATATTCTTTTGTATGAATTGATGTTGATCTTAAATCAAATTAATAAAGTCCATTATACAAAACATAGCATGAAGGAAATCTTGATGAGATCATGATAATAAGATTCCTATCATGTACAATTATGTTAGTATCTAAATAATCTCTACTCATAGGATTAATAAGATAGTACATTAATAATCCAGAACGACTAGCACATATTATACTCCTTAATTTGATCAGGTAGTGGATCTCATAAACTGTAAGCATGAGATGTTTAGAGTTAATATGTGGATGCTTGCTAAGGGTAGTAAGTACATTGGATGACCCGCTATAAGATTATCATATGGATGATCTATCTAATGTTAATGATTAATCTCATCATAGCAATGGTGCAAATATCCTTAGACTTAAGGTAGTTAAGGATATCTTAAATATTAATCCTGTGCTTTGACATCATTCCTTGTTACCTCAAAACAAAGTCACTCTTAGGTGATTGGGTACAGCTATTAGTATTCGAAGATAATTGGGTAGCCAATATAGGATTCACCACTTTTGATAGAAGAAGATGATACCCATGACCTCTTGTCAGGATTATTACTCAAGAGTCTCTAGTCAGAGCAGTTATGACAAGAACTAACATCACTTGGACTAGATGTGACATAGTCAGTCTAGTGGGAGTTAACATATAGCCCATACTCTGAACCAAGTGGGGTATAGTGTGGTGAAAGGATGAATTGCATAGTAATTGTCTATGGAAAGGATCATAAGTTGGATAATTAACCATCAAAGAGTTCATGTGTTAATCTATTTATATTCTGACAAAATGGCATCATGAAATCCTTCATGATTTGATTAAATTAAGAGTTAATTCAAGTGCCTAAAATAATTGGTAACCTAAGGGTCACACACACAAAAGGTCGGATGAAAAAAAAGTGTGTATGGTCTATTTTAAGTAGGCCACGATCATGCCTCATGGGGCCACGATTGTGGCCGAACGTGAGACATTCCACGATCGTGATAGAAGGCACGAAATGATATATAAGTGAGTTCTTCACTTATATACACGAGCTTCCTTCACTTATTACACACTTAAGTGATAGAAAAGGATTCTAGAAGAGTTTTACAGTGAGATTAAAGTGTCTTGAGTCTTTTTCTTGTAAGTCATGTAATTGTTGCATGAATCAAAGTAAATGCAACAAGGTTCTTGACCTAGTTTCCATCATCTTTAGCATCTATTAGAACTCATCTAGTTTGGTTCTCAAATAACCTTTATACATTGTTTCTTCTTCCATCTTTGTGTGTTCTTGGAGATCAAGGAAGGGTTTGGTGTTAACCCAAACAAAGAGAAGAAACAAGGAAGGAGGAGATACAAAAGGTAAAAGTTTTGTTATTTCATGTTCTCTTATACATATCTATGCATGCATGTTATGATCTTGGGAATTTGGGGTTGTTATGGTGTTGTAATCTTGATTCTGACACTTCTACTGTGTCTGCATGCATGTGATGTATGCAACCATGGCTAACCCAACATAGAGCAATCTCCAATCTGGAAAAAGACTTAAAAGAAGAAAAAATTGAAAAAGAAAGGTCGTAAGAAGTATAGTCTGATATCTCAAGTGCAATTTATGAAAGTTCTAATGGCATTACCATCACATGAACCATTTGAATTACCATGAACCAATAAAGAATGTCAAGCTAGCGACGACAAACAAAGCACTACATGGGAGGCAGCCCATGATTTTCAATTCTTAGTTGTTCATCTTTTATATTAGAGTATATTTCGAATTTTGTTTGTATGTGCTTTTGAATTGAGTGAACACCTAGAAGAGATCAAATATGAGTTGGATTTGGGAATTTTTATTTTCTCTATGTTAATATGAATGAGAATGGTTTGGTTACGAAAACAATGAGGTGGTAATGTAATTATAAGGTGTAGAGGGACCTCAGGAATAAAAGGAGGAAAAAGAAGCGAAATCGAAAAATAGTGCAAAATTATGCGGCGGGGCAGATGGGGAATGTGCGAATTTATTGAGTTTTCTACCAATTTTACCCCTCTTACCCCCTCCTAACCTATATATTTACACCCTCATTTTTTCCTACACATCTTATTCTCGAACTGGCTTTTTAAAGTCAAGAAACCAATTTCCTCTCACTTCTCTCTACAACCATCTATGAGGTCTTTATTTCTCTTTCTATTCCTCATACCTGTCATTCCAATAGGACTACATATTAAGCAAACGGTCAAGAGAACACAATCAAAAGGAAAAATCCAAGTAATGGGTCGTGGACCAAGAAATGGGATAGCAGATTATAAAGCACCTTTCCCAATTTTCTCACCCTTAGTTTAGGAAAAATTGTTGTGCCTAGATACTTAGATTTTGAGACATTATAAACAATTAGTTTGAGAGAAAGGGATGAAAATTTAGGAGGAAGGATTCATTGGGACAAATTTATGTGTTTTAATTATGTTGTTTATGAAGAACTAACCCTAGCATTCTTCACCTCCCTCCATTATGAGCCAGCTAACCCTAAGGTTCTATGTTTCTAGTTGCGGGGTTAACCAATTGAGTTAGATTATAAAACTTTATGTTGAGTTAGATTATAAAACTTTAAATGAAATCGCGAGATTCTAGGAATCGACCATAGTAGACCAACACCATATATTACTAGAACAAATTAACTTGGATGGATAACTTCGACTCTAAAAATGCCCATAACAACATCATTCGCGGTCCTAAACACTTGTTGTTACACAATTTTATATGTCAATATGTGTTTGACAAACTCGACAATAACAAATTTTTGGTTAAAGGCCTTTTCTTGTTATGGTGCATGGATCATAGTGTCCAAGTTTGCACTTCTACCTATATTCTCAACACTATTATTAATATTCTAAAAAATAGAAGCAATAATTTTGGCATAGGATATTTGGTTACGACCATTGTAGATAATTTTGGTGTAAATTGTGATGGACTACTTGTCCATCGTCTTGATTTTCTTAACACTCGTCAGTTGATAAAAGCCTAAATGTTGAAGTCCCATAATATGGAAATTTGAGATATTGGCACAAAATCTTATGTGAAGAACGTGACACGACAGGCTAGTTCGAATCTAGCATCACCACAAGAAGAAAAAGGGGAATCAACCAGTAAGGAATCTGGTTAGGAAGAGGCAGATGGATGGGAAAAGCTGCTCACTGCCATCATAGAGACTAACAAGGCATTTTTAGAAAACGTCAAGGTGTTAAAGAAGATAGCTAAAGAACAAAGATGACAACGATGAGACATTCAAGGCATCTACAAGTACTTTGTTACTCAAGGCATAGAGATTCCACCTCCAACACCATCACCATTGCCACCTCAATTGCTAAGATAGGTTCTATGCTTTAACCTCTATCTTTTCATTTATGTCGTTATTTTGTTCTTATGTTTTTGTATTAGTTTATTTTGATTCCCACCTTGTACGTTATTTGTCCTCCTCACATTGAGGACATTGTGTTGTCCAAATGTGGGAAGGGTTGCATTACGTGCATTGTATGTTTTATTTTGAATGTGAATTTTGCATATTGAATGTTAGTTTTGTTTAGGTTTACATGATGTGACCCGTGTGAATGTGTCAATGGCTAGAACTTAACGGAATTGATTTAACTTTAAGCATAATCTTTTAGGTTGCAAAGATTTATTAGCTTATGAAATTAAAGTTCAAGGTTGCTTCTGTTAAATATGCATGTTAATTAGGATATGATGTTAGTTCATTCACTCTAAGAATTCACCATATTCATGTATAATTTTATGTCAAACAAATAAGTAGAATTTTTAGTATCCTTTCATGAGAACAATTAGCTAAAGAGATAAGGTAGGAAAGAAAAAATAAAAATAAAATAAAAATGTTCGTATTTTTGTTAATAAATAACTATTCCACTAGCCCTTTTTGGAAAAATTAGGTTATCAATAGAGCTAGTAGTCAGTTGAGAATGTGATATAGTTGAGTAACCAGGGGACATTCATCACAAATGTTTGCCTTCACGCCAAAAGGCTATATTAACGTTCCAAGCAAGTTACTTAGTAAAAACATGACATAGTTGAGTAACCAGGGGACATTCATCACAAATGTTTGCCTTTGTGTCAAAAGGCCAGGTTCATGTTAATGAAAATTAATAAAAAATAGTGTGTTGTTTAATAAATCCTATCGATCTTTGTGAATAGCTTGAATTTTCATGAAAAGTTACTTAGGGATAGTTACAATTTTGATTGATCATAACTTCTGTGGCATCTGAATCAGTCTGTAATTGTGGAGGTATGGTTTTGAGACCTTCTAGATGTTCATTGTCTCATGAAAATATTGTGGCAATCATTTGTACTCGAAATTGGATTTTTGGATTAAAAGTTATGTACTCTAAAATTCTAAAATCTCATGTCTCTTTTTTATTATTTTGATTGTAAAGTATGTCACATGCTTTTTTGAAAACTTATTTTTTTGTACTTTTAATTAGTTAATTTTTTAATTTAGAAAAAAGTAATGGAGACATTAAAGGATTGACCGATGAAATGCTAAGCTTGGATATCAATAAGGCTATTTCATATGAATCTAATCAAGTAGTAGTTGATGAGTGGCAATGTTTATCCTTAGTTTATTCTAATTTATTGTATTAAGTTTTGATTATTATATACATGTTAGCTAACTTGTGTCATCTTTTATTTTATTTTTCCTCAGATCATAAAGTCTTTGGGATATGAAGAGTAGGATATGAAGAGCTTGTTCGATGAAAAAGGATTTGTTATTTCTGTATGTTTTATTTGGTTTGAACTTTAAGTATGAATAATGTGGTTTACTAGTTTTGGATTTGGTGTACTATTTGTGCCTTTGTGGCTTCTTGCTATAATTTTATTGGAGACTTTGAATTTGGTGATTGTATTTTTTTTTTTTTAAATTTGGTTGTAGACTTACCATTTGTTTGGTTTGAACTTTAACTACACAACTATAATTTAGCTTTCTTTGCTATAGTTTTTTGGTCTGTTTTACAAAGAAAAAGAGATGGGAAGAAGATGGTGCACTTTAGTGGCCCTTTGCTATTAGTTAAAATCAGACAAACTGGTTCCGAACTGAGTTGGGTGTTTTCCAATCCAGTTCTGTTCTGGGTCAGCTTCGTAAAAAAAATTGGTTTCAAACCAGTTTAGGGTCATGAAATTTTTACCTTTGTCTGAATTGTCCGGAACTGGTTTGGCTTGAAACCGATTTCTTGCTAGCCCTAAATTTCACATTGAGGTCTTAATTAGTATGTATATTTAGTTTGAAGTGCTTAGACACAGATTTTATAAATTAATGAGTTAGAACAACTTGAAGGATCGTGTTTGTAGTTAAATTTATTTCGTGAAGTTCAATGCTATTGTACCATTATTGTATTTATGTGTGTCGTTATTTGATGTGTTGATGTTTTTTTGGTTTTTTTGGCTTAAGGACAAGTAAAAGTTCAAGTGTGGGGATCTGATAGTTTAGGTTGCATGATGTTTTAATAGGCAATTTAGTATGTTTTTTAGTGGTTAATTGATTGATTTATGTATATTTAGGTTTAGAATTGTGTTAATTAATTAGATATGTCTGCTTTCAATGTTATATGGGTTAGAGCATGCTATTAAGCTTTAATTTTATGTATTTGAGGTGCCTTGAAGTGATTGTTAGTGTTTGAGATCAGATATTGAAAAATGGAGAAGATTTGGAGCAAGCCTGATGAAAATTCAAGGCCCACAATCGTGACACGGACCTGCTTTTAAAACTCAACTTTGAGTGGTTATTTCATATTGTTTGGGCCCAGGTAAAACCTAGTTTTTACCCTTAATAGAAAAGACTATAGACGACAGAAAAAAAAATAAACTCTAATTTGTTGTGCCTCCATTTTGCTACATTGGGAAAGATCATAGGAAGAGGAAGAAGGAAGAGAGAGAAGAGAAGAGAAAGAGGAAGGTCTTCAACTACTTCAACCTCTAATCCTCCAAGTTATTTCTTTCTTTCCATCTTTTATTAATGTATTTGATGTATGAGATGGGATTGATGATGATGAATTTTGGGTTAAGGATGTTCTAACTTTTCTTTAGGGATTTGTTATTGATTTAATGTCAATCTAGTTGTTTTTGTGTTAATGCATCTGGGTGATATGATTATTTGTTGTAATTGCATGTTTCGATAATAGATCAAGAGAGTGAACCGAATGCAAAATGATTGGGTTGGTTAATAAGAATTATACAATCTACTAGGCCACGTAAATAATCAAATAAGTAATTATATAGAGAGAGATCTCGTATGAGGATCTGGTTGTTTAATAGAATGCTTAAAATCTGATTAGGTTGTGGGCTGATTGTTAATCGAGAGATTGCATATTCAATAACATAATTTAATTATGGTTTATTGATTAGGGCTTAATGATTATAACCCAAGAGATAGTAATCCACCTTATAATAGTCTAGAGCTAACACCACATTAACATAAAAGCGACTAAGTTAGCAATAATGATAGCATAAATCCCCTCTCCCATAATTTGTTAATCTTCCTTGGTTGAATTTCAATTTTCAATTGGTGTTGAGCAATTTTGATTTCTTATGTGTTGATTTTATAATTTATTTTTCAATCAATCAATATTCATGAATTTACTTTTCTACTGAGTTTTTATTTTCATTTTAATAATCCTTTTATGAAAACTTAGGATTAGTTTAGTTCACCAACTCCTCAAAGGATCAACACCTTATATACTACATTCATGACCAGTGCACTTATGGTATATTGAGGGTTTTATAAGATTAAAACTTGCTCAACAATTTACATATTGTGATTCAATTAAGTGTTTAATTTATGTTCTAATATATCCTAAATATTATATCATAATATGATTTCATAACATAAAAAATGAGAAATCATACATATGAATAGATCCACTGTAGTTATAAAGAGTTAATTGCATAAATCCTCCCAATTAGGGTTAAACCTAATAGTGAAATTCACAAATCGATAAAACAATCTTAGTATCTTTAATCTAAATAATGCCGGTTAATAATTCTAAGATTAGTTATTAGTAGCCTCAAGTGAATTATTAGCATATCAAGGAATTTTTACGATCCAACAGTCAATAAAACAATTGCATAATAAAAAGTCAATTATTTAAGGGTTTTTAGGGGGATTCATGAAGTAGACATTAATTTTTTATATTGATTATTTCTAAGTGATTTTCTTTGTCTTCTGTATTCTTTATTGATGCCTTGTTTATTTTTAATTATTTAAGTTTTAGTTTTTAAGGTCAAAATCCAAAATCCATTTTGTAGACTAGATAATAGGATAACGGTAATTACTAATACTCATCGTTTACGTGGGTTTGACTGTACTTTTCAGTACTAGCTATTTCTACACCATTCACTTATGATTATTTTATAATTGACTAATTAAGTTTAGCTCAATCAGAACACCAATAATTTTGACATCAATTTAATTATCAATCAATTTGTGTAATAGTCTTTCTAATTTGATTGACTATGAGATGAGGATCCAAATGCACATATCTCAAATTTATGGACATTTGTGACATCTTTAAGATCAATAGAGCTAATGATGACACAATAAGACTACGATTATTCCCATTTTCTTTAAGGAGAAAGGAGAAGCAATTGTTAAACTCAATGCCAAGACCATCACATAGAAAAAAATTTATTGAAGTACTTTCCATCAATAAAGATTGCAAAATTGAGGAATGATATCTCCTCCTACTCCCAGTCTGATTTCAAATCATTACATGATATATGGAAGAGGTTTAAAGAAATTTTGAGAAGATGCCTACCTCATGGTATATCGTGGTCTACCACTTTGGATGCATATCCAAACATTTTATAATGGTTTGACTCATAGCACAAGGCAATCACCTTAATTTATCTTGGAAAAATTAAGGGCAAGTAAGGAACAACCCTCTACCAGGATTCAAACGACAAACACCTCAAGCTAAGAAGCCTACTTTGGAGGAGATAATATTAAAGATTGCTCAAGATTCTAATACAAGACATCAACAAGAAGAAGCTTTTATATATAACTTGGAAATTCATATAGATTAAACCACCAAGTTAGTATCTTAAAGACCATAATGGACTTTTCTTAGTACAACTGAAACAAATCCTAAAGAACATGTAATGACAATCAGCCTAAAGAGTGGAAAAGAGATTCCAGAAGAAGGAGAAAAGAAGAAGGAAACTATAGAGAATCTATTAAAAGCTGAAGGTGAAGGCCTCCTTAGAGAAGTTAAGGAATACTGACTTATCATCCTTTATCCTGAATAAAGATCGAATGGATGCATAGTTTAGTATGTTCCTTGAAATGTTTAAGCAACTCTAAGATAACTTACATCTTGCTAAAGCTCCTGTGTTGATGCCACAACATATGAAATTGTTGAAGGAGTTATTATTGAACAAGAAAAATTGAAGGATTTATCAACTATAACACTGAGAGGAAGAAGCTCAGAAGTTCTGAAAAGCAAACTACCAGAGAAATAAACAAATCTAGGAAATTTTCCTATCCCTTGTGAAATTGGTAGTTTAGAAATATATAAGGCTTTAGCCTACCTGGGGGTCCGAATTAACATGAAGCCTTATTTTTTATTTGAAAAATTAGGATTAGATGAACCAAAACCTACTAGGATAAGTGTGCAGTTAACAGATAGATCAATAAAATATCCCATGGGACTTATAGAAGATTTTTTTATTAAGTTTGATAAGTTTGTCTTCCCAGTTGACTTTGTGATTGTTGACATTGAAGAAGACGTAGAAATACATCTAGTGGTTAGTCAACCCTTTTTAGTGACTGCTAAGTCAGTAATCGATGTTGACGAAGGCAAGTTAAAATTAAGGGTGGGGAATGAAGAGGTTGGATTTTATAATGTCTAATGTCATGAATCCTACGCTTGAACCTAATGATGTAATTAAATCTAGTGAGCCATGTTATTAGTCATTGTTTTAGATCTTCTGCAGGATTCTACCTTTAAAGGTTCATTAGAGCTTATGCAAGTTTGAGGCAGTAATTGTTAAATTGTGATGTTTTTACACGAAATTAAGATAAATTAGTTGTTTTTATAGTTATAAAGTTATGTTATTATTTAATTTAATTTCAATTTTGATTTTGATTTTTAGATAAAATTAATGTTTATGTAATTATTAGTTAACTTTGATGATTTTAAATTTAAGGTTGATTTCATAAGTGCATAATAATGATATTTTTAACTACAATTCTTCCTATTTTAATTTTTTATTAATTAAGTTATTAGTTAATTTTCTAATTATTTTACATCATTTTATTTTGGTTTTCTATTATAATTTATTTAATTCTTTTTTGTTAAATTATTTGTTGTCATTTTTATTATATGTGAAATTTTCACTGTTAGTATGTTTACAAATTTCAACAATTTAGTGGCATAAGAAATAAGTGTGTGGAAAGGGTATTTTTGTAATTTATACATGAATTTTTCACATTTATTTAAAGTTTCAAGCACAATGATGAAACCACAACGTGCAAAATAAGTATCAAAAAAAATGACGAGGAGGAGAAGGGTCCTCTAAATACCTAAGGGGAGCTCACACAATCCAACCACCTGAGCGACCTCTGATGCTACTTTTTAATAAGACGACAGATAAGGAGTAGTACCATTGGCTCAAGGAAAAGACTTTTGTAATAAGAAATAAGTGTGTGGAAAGGGTATTTTTGTAATTTATACATGAATTTTTCACATTTATTTAAAGTTTCAAGCACAATGATGAAACCACAACGTGCAAAATAAGTATCAAAAAAAATGACGAGGAGGAGAAGGGTCCTCTAAATACCTAAGGGGAGCTCACACAATCCAACCACCTGAGCGACCTCTGATGCTACTTTTTAATAAGACGACAGATAAGGAGTAGTACCATTGGCTCAAGGAAAAGACTTTTGTAATAGGTTGCAATATTGATTGGAAGGTGCTGGGGTAAGTCTATTTGGTCCAGCAAGTTCAGGACGTTATCAATATTGGAGCTTATTCTTGATTTTTCGAGATCGTGTAGCCCTTTTATTGGGAGCTAATGCTTAAGGTGCTTTCCATGTTCTTTGTGGAGAAAGGACAACACAATATATTGGGACTAATTGAACACCATTCAGTTTCAGTTACTAAAAAAGAGGGTTTGAATAAGCTATTTGGAATTCTCTGCATGATAAGTTTGTATGATTAAGAGTTCATGGGGACACAAGCTTACTTATCCTTACTAATAGACTTCCGATGTAAGATGCTCTATTGGAAATTTTAGAGTATAATCAGTGACGATGGGGACTACAACCCAAGTATATCCAAGGCCTCATCTCTACAACACCAAACGCTCAGATATATAAATGGAGTATTAAATCACACACTAAGTGAATAGGGTGACAATCATGGCATCATAGAAAATCTGGATGTGTTCTACCTTTGGAGTATGAGTGAGAGGACACCGATCTATGTCAGGCCTTATATGATGAGAATTGCATGGTGGATGGCGGTCTTCAAAAAATTACCAGTGATGCAATTAGTGGGTACCATACCAGTGCTAAATCTCAAGGTTTTAAAGCACATGCATATGTTGAGCAAACGAAAGGGACCTACAGGTGACATTTACTGCCTATTTGGAGTTCCTGACAAGCCAACAATATCAGGAGGAGCTACATACGATAGAGAAGCCACCACAGCCCCATTCACCTTCGTCCCAAATAAGAGGGATTGCACAAGAGGAGGATAGTGCGCGAATACCAAGGGTCCAAACACCACATTGAGACTAATTTAAAATTTCTCAATTAAAGAGACACATGGGATAGGTCATGGATACTCAACAGACTATTCAAGTACAATAGGTGGAGATTATAGAGTCGATAAGATAGCTTGAGACCTTTTTTGGATGGATTGAAGATGGATTGATGCAGATGATAAGCTATCAGGGCATGACTTTTCAACCTCCACCGTCTAAAGTGGCTACATCATCCTTAGCTCCTCCACCTTTTGAGGCTATACGACCCGAGGACCCTTCATTGATGGACATGCCAAAGTCACAACAAGATTAAAGGATGCTTCAATTTGGTGTTTTCTTTTCTTTTTTATTAGTTGTATCTTCATGTTTTCTTTCCTTTATTATTTTCTTTTGTCTAAGAATTAGTGCAATGTTATTTCATAGACAAGAAGGAGTAGCCTAGTTGGTTAACTCCTCACTTAAGACTAAGGAGGTCTTCAGTTCGAGTCACCAAAACAGCCGGGGGTCTATAAGGAAACAATCTCTGTATCTCTATAGGAGATGCAGGCATGACTGCGTACATCTTACCCTCCCCATACCCTGCTTAGGCGGGAATTTGGGTATCGTTGAATTTTATTTCATTTTTTTAATTTCCATATTTCATATTTAATTTCTTTATTGTTATTTGTATTTTCTTTTATCTTTTTATCCCCTTTTTTATATTTTCAATGATGATTGTATCTAATATTAGATGAATCCTTCATTAAAATCAAAACAACAACAACACCTAGTATAAATCCCACTGAGGCACAAGGCCTTCATCAAAATTAGAATTATAAAATTCTTATTACTCAAGGAAGTACCAATTTATTGTCCTTTCTTCCTTTTTATTTATTTGTGAATATATTGTGTACATTGGGGACAATGTACAATTTTAAATGTAGGGATGGGATTTCTTAAGTTTATTATAATCTTTGTTATTAATTTTTATTAACTAATATCCTAAATTAGTTAAAATATGTCCAAAAATACTTGAGATCATTATCAATTATAGAATTAAATTAGTATGCAAAAGGATGAAATTTAGAATAAACTTGCTTTTCTAAGTCATATGTTTATTAATCATTGAAATAATTAATTTTAACAAAAATTACATATTATTTACACACATAAGACCTTTTTGTGAGTTTTTGAGCCTAAGAGCAAATACATGATATTTTAAACTCTTGTATTCTTTTATGTGTGTTATCATGCATAGTTTGATAATTCTAGAATATGCTTTTATTATGTATATTGAGACCAAATTTGTTAAATTGAAAGCATTGAACTGATAAAGGCATTTAGATCTAACATTTGTTAAACTATTTTTTTAATTACCTTACCATATTTTATCCTTTAAGAGTAACCAATTTTAGGCCTTAGACTTTATTAACTCAATTATTAACCTTTATCTTATCTTTCTTGAAGCTTTTTTGTTAATTTGAACCCTGAAGGTTATTTACATTTACTTGATTGTTTGAAACTTAAAATTTGAAAAGGTTCAATATTTATTTAATTATTGGTACATGATGAATGCTCATATTGATTGATTGAAAATAAAGGTTTATGATACCAATGGAATTTAGTATAAAGGACCTATAGTGTGAAGAACAAGTTTCTCGTAATTTTACTTTTGTAATTTCCCTTCAATTTTATAACCCTTTTTATTATCCTTATCATATCTTACCTAAACCCCATTAAATCCTTATATCAATACCTTTTGATTTTTGTTTCTAATTTACTTATATGTGGTGGATATGTGATAATATTACAAGCTTATGGTTAAGAGATTTGTTGTATATTGATTTGAGAGCTTTTGTACTTTTTACCCTAAACACTTGAGTGCATTGAGCAAAACCTTGGTGAGGTTGTAAATATTTGTACTTTTAATTTTAAAAAGATTATTGATGCAATAATAATTGATATTGACTTATGAAGTTTAATTCTAGGATAACTTGAATCGAATTGTATGTTAATTTGATCAAATACAATATGATGATTTAGAGTGTGGATGGACAAATTAGGGTAATAAGGGATGGATGTTTGTTAGATTATTGATTTGGATTATGGTTTGCTTGAAGACAAGAAAAAGCTTAAGTATGGGGATGTTTGATAAATGCCTATTTGACTATAATTTTACAGCCATATTTAATGTGTTTTGCTTTATATTTAATAATTTTGTAATGATTTTGGAATTTAATTTTCTTCAAGTGTGCTTATAGGTGATAATTTCCTTCATGGGCCAAAAGAAGAAGAATTCGGTTGAAATTATCAATGGTGAATTTCTTCAAACTGAAAAAAGAAGAATTGGAAAACTAATATCCGAGTTCAAAGACATTATCAGACTAGTGACTCAATACTCACCTAGCATTATTATAGTTCATTCTATTAGTAAGGTGGTTCTACAGCCTTCTACCACTCTTCCAGCAGATGTTGTGCCTAAACCAAGTTATTTATTATGTCCAACTATTAAAACACTAGAAGATCAACAAATTGGTGATGCTTCTTTTGACAATCCCTATCAGGGCAATTCTGAAACAAGGTTGACATGTGAAGAAGTAGCTCATCAACCTGCAGAACTTTTGATTTCCACTTCTAAACTAGACGAGTTCAAATTGCAATCTAATGCTTCTCAATGGTGTTCTACTAGAAGAAAAGATAAATAACAACTTAAAGGGCACTCCCCTCATCAGGACCATTTTAGTGTGGAATACAAAAGGTATTAATGACCCTTTTAAAAAAATGTTGTACAAGAGTTGGTTAAAGGTAAAAGACCACTTCTAATAGGCCTTCTTGAAACAAGAATATATCCTAATTCTCTTTTTGGCTCAAAATTTCTTTGCACTAGCTAGGAACTATTTTCTAACCATCGTTTCCATTGTAATGGTCGAATATTTTCTCTCTATAATGCTGACTTGATTTCTGTCCAACTACTTGAGGAATCTAATCAACATTTGCATCTTCTTTGTCACTTGATGAATTCTAGCACTTCTTTTTCTGTTACTTTGATCTATGCCTCTAACTTTGCATTTTAGAGGCAACTCCTACGGTCTAATCAGCTAAATATGTAACTCAGAATGCAACCTCCTTGGACTGTCATTGGAGATTTCAACTATTCTTTGAATTCTTCAGAGATACAAGGAGGTCAAAAATACTATTTTTGGTTAGCTAAAGAGCTATCAGACTTTTTGATGATACTAAATAAGGCAAGACTTACTTGGTATAAGGAAGGAGACTCTAATATGCAATTTTTTCATTCCACACTCTTAGCTCGTCGAAATACCAATAAGATAACCAAGATATTGGACAATAATGGTCAAGAATATTTTGAAATTTCTAGTCTGCTTCAGATTGCTTGTAGATACTACCTTGATTAGCAGATAATGCCACACTACCTAGTTCCAATGCTTTATAACTCTTTAATGGTGACATAAATCAAGAAATCAAAGACTCCTTGGTTTTACCTTCACAAGAGATGATATTAAGCAATTTCTTTTCAGCCTTCACCCATCTAAATCTCTTGTCCCTGACGAGTTTACTGCTGCATTTTTGTAGAAGACTTGGGATATCACTAGGCAGTTATTTACTGACATTGTGTTGGAGTCCTTGGAATCTTCCAAGATGCTTCAAGAAATTAACCACACCTTTATTTGCTTGATACCTGAGAAGCCTAATCCTTGTATGATGGGTGACTTCAGTCACATTTCTTATTATACCACTATATACAAGATGATCTCCCAACTACTTGCTAAGAGATTGAAAAAAGCTATCTATGTTCACATTCATCCCGCTCAAGGAACATTCCTCCCAGATAGATATATGAGTGACAATATTATGCTCTCATAAGACATGATCAAAGACCACAACTCTGGTAAGAGTATTAAGAGCTGCTTGCTCAAAATCGAATGTTACAAGGCATCTGATTCGATCAAATGAAGTTTCATCCAGGTATGCCTAGAAGCTCTTCAACTACCTAGTATATTTGTTTACTGGATTATGTCTTATATCACTTTACCTTTTCTGAGCATTCTTGCCAATGGCATTCCAACTATTCCTTTCAAGTCAAGCAAAGGTATTTGACAAGGGGATCCTTTATCCTAAGAATGTCAAAACTGGCCCGGCCTGCCAGTCCAACTTTTGTTCGGAGTTGACCAGGCCATGAGCGGTCTGCAGTCTACAGCCCACGAGCCAGTTTGGGCGGGCCACGGACTGACCATGGTCGGCTCAAGTAGGCCATGGGTTGGCCCAGCCTGACCCGTGGCTCGGTCATTACTTCCAAAATGATGCATTTTGTTAAAAACATTGTCGTTTTGGAAATTTTTTATTAAAAAAATGACGGACCGGATCAGGCCTAGCCCATTAACATCCCTACTTTATCCATTTATCTCTTTACACTTGTTATGGATGGACTATCTCACCTTCTATCCAAGATAATACATAGTAATGTTGATTTTCACTATCATCATCGTTGTAAGGAACTTAATCTAACCCATTTGATGTATGCAGACGATTTACTACTGCTTTGTGGAGTTGACATTGTTAGGAATTAATTCAAATTTTAGAGTTGTTTAAATTCCTTTATAATATGTCTTAGTTTGTTTTTAATCTTATCTTATAAGCCAAATTTATTGGCTGGAATATCTATTTAATTTTTTAATATTTTGTCTGTATAAGGCAACCAAATTTATTAATAAAACAACTTGAGTATTTCGTATTCCTTTATCTTGATCATATCCCATCTTATATATGTTTCTTTTCTTTAAAATTCCAACATTGTATTAGAGCCTTAAAGATCTTGAGGGACCTATGAGTGATTAATGCTTTACAAGCTCAAGAGTAAAGAAGGGCACTGAGAAAACAAGAAAGTGAAAAGATGGTGAAGGGAGCCTATCTAGCAAAGGTTTCATCATCAAAGAAGAAAGGAAACATTCCTCAATATGGCCAATATGAGAAGTTTGGTCATGAAGAGAAAGATTGCTGGCATAAGGGAAAACTTAAATGTTTCAACTGTAAAAGATTTGGACACCTATAGAACGATTACATATTTAAAAAGGAACAAGCAAATATGGTGGAGTTGGTTGATGAAGAAACTCTTTTTTGAAAGTTGGTGAGAAGTGCACCAAGATGTGTTTGGAGAGATGTACTCCAATAATTGCAGGTCGGTGAGAAGAGCATCAACAAGATGATGAGAAGTGCATCAATTAGTGAAGAGAAGTGCTTCACAGAATATTCTGAAGATAGAGAGAAGTGTTCTAGAAAATTTGAATTAAGAGGGAATGTTAGGAATTAATTCAAATTTTAGAGTTGTTTAAATTCCTTTAGAATAGGTCTTAGTTTGTTTTTAATCTTATCTTATAAGCCAGATTTATTGGATGAAATATCTATTTAAATTTTTTGAATTTTGTCTATATAAGACAACAAAGTTTATTAATAAAATGACTTCAGACTTAAGTTGCAAAGTTGCACTTCAACAGACATCCCATATATTCAGAGAATCATGCATCTGTTATACATACTGGCAAGATGGTCGGGACTTACCATTAATATGGCAAAGAGCATCTTCATGTGTCTAATGATGTACACAACCCGAATGACATCAGGCGAACTACTGGACTTAACTTTAGTCCAGTCCCCTTTAGATGCCTAGGTGTTCCAATTATTTTCTCCAAGCCTACGATTCAAGGTTGTCTTCCCAGCATTGAAAAACTAAAATCAAGCATTATGGCCTGGCAAAATATTCTATGCAGCCCGCATTACTCTCATAATCTCGGTTTTTAATAGCTTACATATTTATTGGACTGCTCTTGTCACTTTGCCAAAAAAAGCTATCAAGGAGATAGACAGAGTTATGAAATCTTTTCTTTGGTCTAGGACAGTAGATAACTCTAAGAGAGCTAGTGTTAAATAGACTGAGGTAACTCTTCCTAAACGTCAAGGCGGCTTAGAAATTATTTCTATATCAGCTTTACAAAATGTCTTTATATGAAAAAAGTTGTGGCAGTTCTATATAGATCACAGTGATCTTAGGACAAAATGGATTCACGAATATTATCTTACGACATCTAATTTTTGGCAAGCTAATTTTTAGAAGGAGGGATCTTTGATCTTAAAGCAAATGATGAAGTTGCAGGCAATATTGACCCTTGTATCAAACACAAAATTAAAAATGGAACTTAAACTTAGGTTTGGTTCGATAATTGGTTGGATCATTCCTTTCCACCAAGTTCCAGATTTTTCTAGCTTACGGAATAGAATGCCTTCCAACTTAGAAGTCTCCTCCTTGGTTGTAAATGGCGTGTGCCAAAGTCATTTCAGATGTTTTCAATCTTTCATACCTCTCTTCCTTCCTCTTCAACATTCTGTGAATGAAGATACTATCTATTGGAGTCTTCTCTCCAATGGAACCTTCACAAATCAATCATGTTACAAGCTTTTCTTTGTTCCTCAGCCTACAGTTCCCTAGTTTCATTTTCTTTGGAAAGCTTCCATTGTCCAAAAGCTACATTCATCACATGGTTATCTATAAAAAACGGATTACTTACCAGTAGTCAATGGAGTGGGAGGGTGGATGCCACTTTTCTCTTATGCGGTAATGCAATTGAACATCGTGAACATTTGTTTTTCATATGTAGCTTTTATAGGGCTATATGGAGTCACCTCCTACTATAATGCGTAGAGCAGACTTTATTACGCACCCAGGATCGTCTGTGAATGGATTAAAAATGAAGAAATACGGAATACCTGATTTTGGTTCCAAATGCGCCCGAAATCCTCTTGTTCCTTTGTTGAGAATGATCACTGGCTTGAGATCTAGGTCTTTATGTAGTTTACTTAACACACGAGCGCTCCTAACAGGTTAGAGCTCTGAATGCTCGTGAATTACTTAAGTTACTACAGGAGACCTCCCGTATATAGATATAAGTTTCCATATCAAGCTTCCCCATCACAAGGCCGATACGATCCAGATCCACACTGAAAGGGACCCATTTTCTACCCGGACTTCGACCCATTAATTTAGATCATTTATTGAGCCACCTTATTACCTTTGTTTGGATCAAATTGCGTTACCTAACTGGTAATTTATTGAAAAACAAAATCGCAATTAATAACAGTCCATAAATGAGGCAAAGGACAAAATTGCCCTTAGAGGCAAAATTGTCCAACAATCTCCCCCTTGGACAGGTATTAATTGTAGTTTGAGTTTAGTTTAAAACAATTTGAAAAACCTAGTTAAGTCACGCTACTGTATTAGTCGACTAAGTTTAAAAATCAAGACATTTGATCCAGAGGTAATGAAAGTCCAACATTCTGCCCCATAAGGCTTTCGGTACTAGAAAGTATCAGATGCATGTGTCATGAGTGACATAGATCCAATACAATCACAAATACCTAATACCTTACTGACATGAATGGGAAAATAGAGTGTGGCAAACTATGATGATACCTTTATGATCTAATACTTATCATCTTCGTCTGTAAGCCTCGATTTCTCCAACTTTATGCTAAACTGCATCAGAGAAATCCTGTGTTCTCTCATTGAAAGCTAAGCATCATTAGAGAAAACCTTTATGGGATTTAAAACTTATATCCCCCTATGTCATATGAAGCTATAAGGATATATCCATATAAAACTTGTATGTGTCTAATGACATAGGCTCAAGGTCAATCTTTATAAATGCCCAATGACCTTTAAAATGCTTAAGATCGACACAAATCTTAAGACTTTTATATGGATTATGACAATGTATGACTACAGGCAGTATTGCGGATAAATCATGATCACCAATAATGAATGAACTATCACACCGTCATAATACTTTACAACGTACAAATGTAAATGGAGCAAATATGACAATCTTTAACTAACAGTGTCTAAGGACTTCAAAACACCCATACTGTATACTTGTATTTTAGTACAAGTGGGCAAAGTCCTATATTTAAAGAATCGCTTTATAATTGGTCAATCTTTAATTGCTCCAAACTTCAGTGTCATCTTTTGTGTCGACCACTTTATGATCAAGAATTTGATCTCAAAATGCTAAGACCCTGTGATATGCAAAGTTGTTATTAAACTTAATTATCACAGTACAACTGTATAGGTCTAGCCACTAAATCAATCACAGACAACTCAGAAATCAAATTTCTGAGTCAAACTGTCTGTGAAGCAGCCCACAACATGTAATATGCTTGCGTGGTTGAGGAAGTTATCTGTATCTACTTGATACACTTCCACAACATTATACCATCTGCAATTTTAAACTGTAATTTAAAGTGAACTTTCAACCATCCGGACACATAGCTAAACTTGAATCTCGATTCCCCACGAGGTTTAGTTTATTGACTTTTCTATATGTCAATACATAATCCTTGGTTCTCTCTAATATCTCAACACTCACTTGACTGAATTTCAATGGTCTAAATCTGAGTGAACCAAATACTGACCATACAGTCAAACTGTAAATGTAATGTCCTTCCTAGTATATAGCCGAGCATACATTAGGCTATCAATCATACTAGGATACGGAATATTCCTCATGACCTCTCTTTTACTTAATGTACGCATTGTGTGAGAGGCATGATAAGTGTTAAGATCTGTCCTGGTGAATCCATATACCTAGGACAAAGATGGTACATCAAGATCCTTTATGTCAAAGTTCTTGACTGAACGTTGCTTAACTTGATACAACATGATCAAGCAATTTGACGTGAGCAATATGTCATCCTTATGCAGTAATAGGGCAATAACATTGCTCCCCCTGATCTGATAGTACAAGCATCTTTATAATTTATTTCGCATGAAGCTGAGATAGGTCATATCCTCATCAACTGTATGGCACTACTTTTGGGAGATGTGCTGCAAATCATATGTTGATCTGCATAATGCACAAACCATATCAGTTTCATCAGGATCTAGAGATCCTTTAGGTTGTACCATATAGACCATTTTATATTATTCAGGAAAGTGGGTTTAATAACCATCTGTTGTAACCCTTTTATCATCATGCGCTACAACTGCCTTAATCACTCAAATTGTATCCATCTAAGATATGAGAGAAAAGTAATACTGAAGGTTAACATTTCTCCCTGAGTGAACTATCAGGTAATATAGCGAGTCCATAAACTGCTGAACCTTATCCTGAAATCCTTTAGGTCTTAAATTTCATTTACAACTGACAGGTTACTGTTCTGTTGCAAAATCAACTAACTCCCAGACCTTACTTTGCTTCATGGCTTGCATCCCATAGGTCATTACAACCCACCACAATTCTGCATTGGGTTCAGAAATAGCTTTTGTAGAAGTGACTGGATTCGTAATATGTCTGATATCAGAGTCTTGTTCACCTAATAGACTATGATATCAGATGGGACAACAGGTCATCTCAATCTAGTGGATCTTTATAACTGAACTAGATCTTGTACTCTCAAGAAACTCTGTGTCAACAAGTATGAGATCTTGTTCCTATACAAGCAAGGTATAAAAACCTAAATCCACCAAATTTAACTGTATGAGTGATGGATACATAAGAACTATAATATCCCGCCTATTATCATCCTAAGGGCCAAAGGGCTCACCATCCTTATAGACATCATATTCCAGATACTAAGCTGTTAGTGGTTCCACTATTCTGGTCCGTCCTTTTCTACAGTAAAATCTGTAGGTTTTATAGTGGTCAGGATATTTTACTAAATAACAATGACCTGAATAAGCATGCAATTTTCTTTATAAGGAATATACCACCTCAGTAGGGCAGTCTCATACACTAATGTGTGTGAGACTGAATTTTCAAGCTTCTAGATAATCAGGTAGTTTAGTCTTGTTCTGCGTTGACTTTTTCAAGTCCTTTAAGGTGCTATTTTGCCTTTTGGCAACACACCATTTTGCTCAAGACTATCTGGTATAGTGAATCAAGTCACTATGCCAACTTACCCTATATATGTGGCAAACGGACCTTTTCAAGTCCTGAAACACCATGTTTGCCATGATAGTCTCCTTCACGGCCAAGTTTGACTATCTTGATGAATTTTCCCAATTGGTTCACAACCTTTAGACTTTAAACGAAAACCTATAGCTGTAATGGGAATAATCATCATTGATGTTAGAGTACTTTTAGAATTGCAAATGCAATTGTATAAGGTCTTTTAATATCCTTACGTATCAGACTTATCAAGTTAGAAGTGTGAGTTGACTTCAATATCCTCATTAGTCAACTTACCCCTGGAATAGTCAACATATGTTTCCAGAGCAACACGATCTAGAATTGAGAGAGTGTTTCCTTGATCAATCTCTCAACTTTGGCTCTGGAAATGTGACTCAAACTTTTATGTCACAGCATGTATGACTTCTCATTCATCAGGTTCTTCATTACTTATTTAGTAAGATACGAAGAAGCATATATCTAATTTGGGGTAGGACACATTATATACAAGCCATATGACAAGAAAGTTGTACCGTTATGTTTTGCATCAGACACAACTATAAAACAGAAGTGTTTAACACAAAACTTTAACTTTCTTTGTCCAAAATTGATCCAAAGATCATATATATATATAATGTGTCATATAAAACTTAAATGAACCTTATTACAAGATTCAGCATATGCATTCCCTTAGATATTACTTCCATTTTTTCATTGCTGTTCACCATCAGTTCCTCCTTTTCTTTATTTTGCTTTGTCCTAGATATGAATTGATGCACTGTGGAAGCACCTTGATCAGATACTCCACTATATAGTCACTAAGTACTTAATGTGATTATTGCATTCAGATTCATAAATTGACAAGCCATGGAGTTATCTGATAATGACATTCTTTCCTTTTAAACCTTATACTGCTAGTCACTTCATGTCCTTTGGACTTTATCGGCACTGGATTGACCAGCATCAACATGTGGAGGAGATTCAATCTTTCTACCTTCAATCTTAGCGTGTTTTATCTTTGCTTTCCATTTCATTGCTTCAAGGACTGTGGGAGTAATAAATTTGAGTTTCTCCCCTCAGTAACGCAATGGATAATCAAAGTAAAGAAGTCACATTCCCCATCCTGCAATGATATGTCATCACCAGCTTACTTAATTATGAAGGGAGTTTATTCAGAGTCTAGTGAATTACAAAGACATCAGAAAGAGGAATGTGAACATCTACTGTAAAGATGAATGGTTCTTGATATGTTCTCCTTACTCCCCTTTTTCTCGTACACCTTATAGAGAAGGGCTCTTTAATTAGGACACTTGTCTCGATACTATATGAGACAGTGTACCTGTAGGAGACATTTCAAGAATTACTTCGCTATGTCTATGTCCGAAAGTTCACTAAGCAGATGGTTAAGAATGGATCTCTTAATGGTCATCAAACATACTCTGTCAGACTGATCCTGGACTTTATAGGTTGTTATATGAGCTTTCAAGCTCATGGATGTAAATGAAGATAAGCTATGTATGTGTATGGCCTTACCTACTTCAATTAATTCATCTTTATATTGAAACTGGTCAGAGTTTCAATAATGACACTGGTTTTGTTGACCAAAAAAGTGACTCTTTGGTAATTTCGATTAAATCAGCACAAATGTAGGACAACAGCGATACTAAAAGCCATTAAACAGTATCTTTCCTGAAAATTCGATCACACATATTATGAAACACCTTTGGGCTGAATACATAATATATGCAATCAAATCTTCAGACATAAAGGCGATCAAAGTACAAACCATCAACTCTTATGACACTACCACCTTTGGGTGAATAGATCATTTAAGTGACGGCTTTCTTTCATCATATGCCTTTATGCACATCTCAAACCGTTATGTAAGGCCAACACCTTTGGGTAAAATAGCCAAACATAAAGTCAGAGACATCCCCCCAACTTGCAATAAAACAATCAAAATACTGAATTGAAAAGTCACTTTGGTGACTACATTCTCATCGGTATCCCAGAAAGTTCATTAACACAAGGGATACAACTTTATGTCATCCCCACATTCTTTATGGGTATATGGTATGTGACAATGTAACTTCAATGAATGCAAAAACCCGAATGCACAGTCTCATTGTCACACACTTGTGCTGAAGACATTCTTTAAATTATCATGCATTACAGGATATTGAACCTACCACCCAAGACAGAGTAATCTCAAGTATTTCCTTTATGGGAAGTTTGTTGCACGAAAATTTACTAAATAATGGCTAAAAAATGTCTTTGTTCCTTTTCCAATTAACGATTTTACTATCTCAAACATTGAATATGAGACCTGAGACACGATACCTCAAAGTGTCTTCCTCATACGATGTCTGAAGCATGAAAATTTACTTGAAATCGGATCCAGAACACCTTAATTCCTTTTCTGGAGTTAAACTTTAATTTATTACCAATGTAATAAATCCAGAAAATAGAAAAATCCACTTTATAAATTTCCCGGACCCGAAAACTGACCCAAAACACCCCGGGGCATCCTTATGGGAAATATAAAATTTTGTGTTTTTTTACGTCCGTACGGCTGACGTCAGTATGACATATGTCGTGTCACGTCATGCGCGTGCATTGGCGCACATGCGCTGCACGCGCGTCGCCCAGACGTGCGCACAGGCATTTGACGCTTGTGCGCCACGCACCATACGCGTTCAGACGCGTGGACAACGGTCCGCACATGCATAGCACACGCGACATGATTGGCACGTGCAACGCACGCGCCCCGAGTCACCGCCTCCCCCCGCTACTGTAGCGGGGTCGGGTGCGTGCACGACGATCGAAACTTTGTTTTTCGCTCCATTTGGCCCATTTTGACCCATTTTTCGTGGAGAATCAACTTTAAACCACTTCGATGGGATTAATTGGACCAAAAAAACTAGAAATTCAATGAAAACCAGGAGAGAGAGAGAGGAGAAAGAAAAACTAAAAAATCTCCATTTTGGTCAATCCAGTCACGTAACCGCTCTGATACAACGTGTAATGCATATAGCAGACTTTATTACGCACCCAGGATCGTCCGTCAATGGATTAAAAATGAAGAAATGTGGAATACCTGATTTTGGTTCCATCAGAACTTTAAACACTTTTTTATGCTGCCAAATGCGCCTGAAATTCCCTGGTTCCTTTGTTGAGAATGATCACTGGCTCGAGATCTAGGTCTTTCTGTAGTTTACTTAACACACGAGCGCTCCTAACAGGTCAAAGCTCTGAATGCTCGTGAATTACTTAAGTTACTACAGGAGACCCCCCGTATATATATATAAGTTTCCATATCAGGCTTCCCTATCACAAGGTCGATACGGTCCAGGTCCACACTGAAAGGGACCCATTTTCCACTCGAATTTCAACCCATTAATTTAGATCATTTATTGGGCCACCTTATTACCTTTGTTTGGATCAAATTGCATTACTTAACTAGTAATTTATTGAAAAACAAAATCGCAATTAATAATTGCCCATAAATGAGGCAAAGGACAAAATTGCCCTTAGGGGCAAAATTGTCCAACACCTACACCTGCTGCTCATTTAAACCAGCAACTTCGAATGGGATTATGTGTTGAAATGGGTGATCTACAATATCAAAACATCAAAATCTCACGCTATACTAATTAGCTCTACTTTCACCATTTCCATATATCACACTTGACGAGAAAGAAACAATTGAAGATTTGCAACTAAGAGGGAGGATAAATATATGGTTGACGACGAGATCCTCATCTCAATTCATGCTTACATATATGCCAAGAATGTCCAGCATCTCCTTTCCACTGAAATGAAGAGTAAATGGTTACTTTAAAACCTATTTTTTTGTATCCTAGTCCTCTTGGCAAACTCGAGTTGGCTTAAAGCCTTGCGCTCATCCCTTTGGTTGCAATGGTTTCTACTATAGCAATACAACTTTATTAAATTTTGAAGAAAATTATTCTTTTGTATATTTGTCATTGGTATTGTTTTCTTTGAGTCAGAACAGAAAAAATTTAGTGCCTAGATGATGAACTCTTAAGTTATGATAACAACATGATTTTATCTTTTATTTAATGCAATTTTGTTGGTTGATTTATTGCAATTTAATTGTGTGTTATATTCTTGTTCTAATATATCCAAAATATTACTTCATAAGCTTTTGGGATGTGGTTCGCCTAAGTCCTTATCAATTGGTATCAGAGCCGGTCTTGAAGTGGTGGCCCACGAAGTGGTGACCTAGGAGTGCCAGCTGTGACCAACGTGGTCGTGACCAATAAGGATTTCGGAGTGGTGGCCCATGGAGTGGTGACCTGAAAGTGTCAATCGTGACCAACATGGCCGTGACCAACGAGGACGTTGGTCCTTATGGGGGGACGAATGTTATGGTTTGATCCAATTGCAAGGTATAGGACTTGGATCCTACATCAATTAAATACAAAGTTGGTGTGGGGTTTATAAAGACTTTGGGCTCTCCCCCTCATAAACTAGCTTTTGGGGTGTGGTTCTCCTAAAGTCCTTATCAATTTATGATTGAGATTGAGTGTCGGACCCCGTGTCCGGAGCCCAACTCTTCGCTCATTATCCATTCATCTTCATGCTCTGATACCACAAATGTCGGACCCCAAATCTGGAACCCCACTACTTAATCATTATCTGTTCATCTTCTTGCTCTGATACCACAAATGTCGGACCCTGTTTGATTCATCTTCATCCCTATCGCTCCTACTTCTTACTCGGGTACACCAATTTCGCACGAACACGATTTGGGACAATAAGCATAACTCTCGCTATGGGTGTCGGATCATGGTCATTCAAGCATAATTTCGAAGAGTAATTCACATTCTACAACTTTCGTGAAGACCCC
>JAOSBN010130713.1:0-29258 GCA_027563595.1 Erythroxylum suave
AGGTACTCAAACTATTTTTAAAATTTCTTTAATAAATAAGGATTAATAAAATAATAAATTCACATGTCCAAATGGAACATTTACATTTAGGAGAATTTCATTTAGGTTGTGTAATGAACCTGCAATATTTTGAAGGTGTATGATGGCCATCTTTAAGGATATGGTTAAAGAAGTGATGAACGTGTCTATGGTTGACTTTTCAATTTTTGATGATTCATATGACCAATGTCTATAAACTTTAAATTAGTTGCTTCATACATTGAGGAATTAAGTTGGATTGGGAAAAGGTTGATGTAATCAAAAGTATAACACTACCTAAATCAATTAAGGTAGTTTGAGATTTCTTATGACATGCCAATTTGTTCACAAATGTTTATTAAATATAGCTCTAAGATAGCTTAACCCATAACCTACTTATCTTATAAAGATGTATAATTTAGCTTCTCACAATCCTACTTGGATTCTTTTACAATTTTGAAGTTGATATACACCCCCTTATGGTAGCACTAGATTGGAACCTCCCTTTGTACTAATATGTAGTATTGATGATTTCACTGTTAGAGTAATGCTTAGACAAAGGACAAATAAGCAATTTCAGCAAATATATTATATAAGTAAAATTTTAGCAGGTTCTTAAAAAAAATTACAGAGTACCATTAACAATGAGCTATTGATTGTGGTCTTTGCTTTTGAATTTTTTAATCTCATATTACATAAGTCATAGTCTACATCAATCACTTAGTATTAAGTATCTTTTATGCAATATTGATGTTATACCTTGACTGACTAGGTGGAAAAATTCACTTCCTTGTCTCTTGGTGAGTTTCAGGAATATCTCTATTCATAGGTCCGAGATTCATATATATAAATTGAAAGGTTCAAATGATCCACTCTGCAATCTGCTGTTAGAACCAATAGGTCTTCAAATATTTCATTTGAAAAAATGGAAACCCTTCTTATTAGATGATCATAATACTTCCCAAAAATTGAAATTTTGGCTTAGTGGAGAAACAATATCACTATTTTTTTTCAATAAGATACTAAAGTGGATGATTGACTTATTCCATACGAGAAATAATCGAAGGAAATCTTTTGATAAGATGAATTCTTATTTCTCAATGATATCCCACGATCAAGACAATTGACTGACTTTTTTTATTCTATAGTATAGAAATTGAAAACATTGCCATTTTCGGTTTTTTTTTAATATTTTCATTTCTATTCAAATTGAAAAAAAAAGGAAGTTGATTAGCATTATCCAAGGTTTTATCTCATATTTATTGTAGAGTATCACAAATTTTTAAAAGAACCAAAGGTTCAAACTGAGTATGGGATGATTTACGATAATTTCTTCATTCATTTCCACTCAATGGAATAGTTTTTTTATTGGATAAATTAACTTCGTGATTTTGTTGAATCGTAAAAGAAAAAAAGAGCGTTGTTATCCATTTTATCAATTATTTGATACTTATTAGTTCCAAATTGAATTTTTTTTTGGTTCC
Source organism: Erythroxylum suave (assembly GCA_027563595.1). Lineage (NCBI taxonomy): Eukaryota > Viridiplantae > Streptophyta > Magnoliopsida > Malpighiales > Erythroxylaceae > Erythroxylum > Erythroxylum suave. The sequence goes on from JAOSBN010130713.1 coordinate 1,503, forward strand.
GGTATCAACCTAGGACTCAAGATTAGCCTTATTTATATTTATAAGACAAAACTTGAGAATTGTTGAGAGGAATATCTTCGATCATACCAACAAATTTTCTTTTAGTTGTTTTATAATTGCAAAGAATCTCTTGCTCAGCATTTAGTTGTAATGATGTTCTATAAATATATGAGTCTTTTTCTTATCTTCATAATTAATAGGTTTATATAATAAAAGATCATATGTATAATTTTTTAAAATTCTCTTTTTAGCCTGGTAATGAGCTTGCTTCAAATTGGCCTAGGAACGAGCTTACTTCAAAATCATTTTGTTTTTCATTATGAATTAATTGGTCATTTTCATATAAATTCCATTTGTTTAAATCTTTATTTTGAACTATACAATGTTGATTAATTCTATTTTTCCATTTTTGTAGTAGTAATCTAAACCAACTAACCTGAGATAAATTATATTTATATTGATAAAACTGCTTAACCAAAAGTTCCACTGATTCATTATAGAACTTTTCCAATTTTTATCTTTTAATTCAAATGGAAATAGTCCCTGGATTCCTATTTTTTAAATTATATTTTTAAGAAAAAAGATTCTTCGTGATATTGAAGGGTAGATCTTAACTTATACAAGTTAATAACTTGGATTTGTGATAATTTATAAAAAAGTATTCTTGTGACAAAGAGGATGTGTCACAGAAAATCTTTGAATTTTTATTAATAACGTAAATATTAAGTGATTTTTTAATGATCGAAAATATCACCTAGATTTTGATTTGTTTTATCAATTCTTTTGCAATTTTCTTTATTGTTGGAAATGTATTTATTAATAATTTTACTAATTCAAGAAAAAGTTGTGTATTGATACGCGGAATTGTGATGGTACCTAAAAAGATATCTATGTATATCTTTTCAATGCAAATCTTTATAAAAGAAATGTGATTTACATCCTAATCCAATATATCTTTTTTTTAATATATGCGATATATTTTTTAATGATTTGAATTTTTTAGCAATATAACTTATTTTGTTCGGGTTAATATTTATTTCTGAGTTTATAAATATGTTTTTCTTTTCTTTTCTATTTTTTATTTCATTTCGCATTGTACTTGTTTTAGTGGCCAAACCTTTCTTTTTTTTTCTGTTAGTGAATAATTTCTCCACTCCGTAAAGGAATTTGGCCATAAATTTTATGATTTTTGATTATTGAATTTTGTTCTTTTTTAGTTTTAGTTTTATTCAAGTCATATATGTCTCTAAATTAAAATAATAGAATTAGATTTCTTTTTGATTGTAAAAGTTTGTTTGAGGTCCTAAATAACTTGATTTTCTCTTATGAACTATTTGTATCAATGGATTCATACGATCTAAAACTTGAGATAATGGGTGTAATCTGAAAAAAGATTATAAGTGGTTGTTAAAATAGTTAAAGTTTCCAAATTTTGAGCAATCGGTATCAATTTATGCCTAATTGCTCCACATATAGCTCCTCTAACAACATTTTCTAAACGAATCAGAGCCAACCCAAATTGATCTTGTTATAGTTTTACTGTAGAGTGAATATGTTTATTTTTTAAATGATTCATATCAACAAGTTTATCCATTCCAATTTTCATTCTAATCAACTGCTCTGCAGTTGCCAATATATCTTTTGGTAACAAAAAGGTATTGGCATGAAGTATATTAAGATTTGGTCTCCGGTTCATATTTAGTCGACCAATCTTTCCTAGTTCACATTTTTTTGAAAGAATTTATTCTGTAATTCCTTTCATAAGGATTCAGAAAATACTAAATCTCTACCTACACAAGTAAATTGTTGATAAAACTCTAAAATGGAATTATCCTTTGACTCCATTTTTTTCTCCTTATAATTAAGGAAAAACAAGAAAATTTCAGGGTAGCACACATTCTCTAGAATTTCTCTTGGATTCAAACCCATAGCTGATGATAGAACTGAAATAGATATTTTCTGTTTCCTACTCATATGAGCCCATATCCTTGCTTTCTATCAATTTCTAATTCTACTCTTCCCCGCAATATGATGTTATTATATCGGTATAGATCTAAACTTCATTATGGTCCAATTCTGATTGATAATAGATCTAGGGACTTTGCAAATTTGATTGATACCAAAAAGAAGAAGACAAAACAAAAGAAAAAGCTCAGATGGAAATAGCCAAAGCTTGGGATAGCATCTTATTTGCCAAGTAATAAGAGGGTGTATTTTATTAACCTACTTTAGTGTTAGAAAATATATTTTATTGCCTTCATCAATAATAGCTAAGAATATCATTCGGATGCTACTTTATCAATTTCCCGAATGGTCTGAAGATTTTATAGATTAGAATAGAGAAATGCATGTTAAATGCACCTATAATGGAGTTCAATTATCATAAACACAATTTCCAAAAAACTGGTTAACAAAAGGTATTCAAATAAAGATTCTATCTCCTTTTTGTCAAAATCCTTTACATAGATTGAAACTAAAATTTCTTCATCTTCATGAAGATTGAATGAATAAGAAAGGACAAAAAAATAATTTTTATATTTTAACGGTTTGGGAAATGAAAATTGAACCGCTTTTTGGCTTTCCCTAAAACTAATTTTCAGTTTTTGATAGTCTTTTTTGTATATTTTCCCTAGTTTTGTTACTGCTGCGTGCTTTACACAATCGATCGGATCAGATAGATATCCCTTCAACACAACATAGGTAATAGAAAGGATTTCAAAGACCCACTCAAGCACGAAAGCTAGGATCCTTCAGAAAATGGATTCCTATTCGAAGAGTGCATAATTGCATGGATAAGCTCACACTAACTCGTCAATTTTGGGATCCAATTTTGGATTCCTTGGGAGGTGTCGAGAAGGAATTGGGATGTAATAATATCAATTCATATAGATATAAAAGAAGAGGTTCTCTATTGATTGTACTTATGGGATAGGGATAGTGGAAAAGGAAAAAAATCGAAGATTTCACATAGTACTTTTTTTAATTGAAAAATCAATATGAGAGATAAAAACTTAACATTAGATCACCTATCATGCCAAAAAAATCCAAACATATAGTAGTTAATTGAAAAATATATAGATCAAATCTTTCCTGATGAACAATATTATTTTGCTAAGGTATATGGTTTTACCTATTGGATTGTTAATTTTACTAGTTTCTTAGAAAATGAAATTTGATAGATACTTAATTGATTATACATTTATTTCATAACACTTAGTGGCTAATGATATGAAATGCCTAAGACATTCACTTCAGTTTATATTTGGTTTTAGGCACAATTCGGAAGCATAAGAACCAAAGTGAGTTGAAAGCACATTCTTTGAGTCATTTTCTTCAGATCCATACTCACTTGCCTTTATGAAGCAAGAACGAGAAGGATTAGAGAAAGAGGAGACAAGAAATACATAAAATGTAGAGTATATATTGAAAACATCAAGAAAGAAGATTTAAAAAATTGTTCACGATCATAACAGTATGTCAAGCCTATGAAACATTTGTCACGGGTGTGACAACCATTTACATGGGCATGACACCCATGTCATGCCCATGCAAAGAAGGCTCACGGTCTCATTCATGACTTTGACTTAACTATGCATGGTCGTGATATTGATACAACTGTCACAAAGTCTACTTTTTGGTACAAAAACATTATTTGATGATAGAAACAAGATGAATGTTTATGTTCCGCTTAGGGAAAATGTTCAAAGGGGTGGAAGGCTCAGTTTTGAAGAGAAGGGGCAACGATCCAATACTTTGGAGACCCATGTAGAGCTAGCTTCCTAACACCGGTTCAGAAGTGACATCGATACCAACAAATCCTGTTAATGTAATACCCCATATTAGGGGTTAGAAAATTTAGGAATTTCCAGCACATCATATGCTTTGCATAATTGAGTATTCGCCGATATGTGTATATGAATTTTTACATATAATTGTACAAGCATTCATGACATTTTCCAGGTACAATTGGTTTCTAAATGCGATTAAAATGTGAATTGTGGATTATTTGCGTTAAAATTTATTTGTGAATTGTGGATTATTTGCGTTAAAAATTTATTTGGAGACTATTAGTATTATTTCAGAATTTTTGGTGAATTTTAGGAAATTTATGAAAATTTGGGGTATTTTTGGACTAGGAAAAATAAGAGACAAATAGACCAATGAAATTGTGACATTTGCCAGCCTTGCATGTTGACACATGGCCCACATGCAAGGGATACACGTATTTTCTTGTAAAAGAGAAGGAATTTTTTGGTTGTTCTTTACCGGAAGCATGCAACACCAAACTTTCTTTCCTTGTTCTTTGTTCATCATCAAAAGATATGCTTTTGGTTCTCTCATCAATGATATACCTTGCAAAATAAACATTTCAGCCTAGCTATTGTTTTGTTTCTTTTTATTCTTGCTTTTCCCCATTCACCGAAAGCTTTTATTCACTCTCACAACTGGAAAATTTTGTTGAGATCAAGTAAGTGAGCTTTCAATTTTCTGGTTATTGTATATGAGTTTGGATGATGTTTTATTGTGTAAATGAATACATGCACGTGAAGTTATAGTAGTAGAGTTCGGAGAATACATGTCCTAAATGACTCAAATGAGGACTTTAAACTGTGAATGTGGGGAAAATGCTGGAAATTTAAAGTTGCATGTTTGTTAACTGGATTTTTGATGCTAAGTGTGAAGCTTGGATTTATAAATTGTGTATGTGTACTGATGAGTTAAGAAAATGAGTCAGAGGAACTGTTTTCAAGTATTGTAGTTAATTGAGGTGAGATTGAGTTTCTGAAAAAGTTACAGTAAAGAGAGAGAGAGAGTTGAAAATGGTAAAATATGTGTATGATCGGTGTTGGTGTTTTGAATATAAACTTGGATTTAAGTTATTTTAGGACTAAGTTGAGTTGATATAGAAGTGAATAAGAGGGATAATGTAAGGGTATAAGTTTGTGACAAGGAATTTAGTAGTAGAGAGGAAGAAGATGGAGCAGAGTTTCTGCAAAAAAATGGAGAATTACGTGCAAAATTGTGATTCTACAGTTAAAGGTGGTAGTGCAAAAATCAAACTTTCTAATACTGAATAGTTCTGACTCTTTTTGTTATAACTTTTACATCTAAACTCCAAATGACTTGAAACTTGAACCAATAGCCTCCTAAGACAATTTTTTTTTCTTTTCATAAAAATTTAGAGTCATCTGAATTGATTAGAAAAAGATTGATTGACTCAAAGTGAGGGTATGTGCTGGAATGTTATGAACTGGAGATTTTCAAGAACATGCTTCGGTATTTTAATTATAGCTTGACCTGTAGATTTCTGAACGGATTTATTATTGATTCAAATTAAACTAGAGACATATTTATACAACTTTATTGAAGAAGTATAATTTTAATTCTGTCTCTAAGATTTTCAAAATTGGCATGAAATTGTGTCTTGGCTTAGGCTGTAGCACTACAAGGGACAGAAATCATATCTTGTGGTTATTGAATAAACTGTATTGATGTAAGCTGAATTAGACTGAGGTGTATTCACAAAAGTTGTAGCTTATTCTCTTATATTTAAATTGGTATAAAGTTTGTAATTTTTGTATATTGTAATTGAGAATTATGGGGTGTACAACTTGGAGGTATGATTATGCATTAGCCAAAATTTCAATGTACACAGTCTGTGGTATTTTGAGCATAACTCATTGAATACTAAACCAAATTGGATAAAATTGGTATCATTGGAAATCTAAGACAAAGAGGAAAAACTTTATAGAAGGAAGTACCTAATTACCTCATATTCCTGATGATAATAATTGAGCAAAGTGGACCCAAAGGTGGATTGTGAAATAAATCTGGATTGCGGGATTAAGTATGATTTCACATGATCGATCATGTGATATCTGATGAAAATGCATCATATATATTCAGTATACATGAATGTGCATAATTTAATTCATAATTTTGTACAATAATGATGTGTGTTTGTATTAAATGTTTTAAAGGAACCCATCGAGCGACCGATTCCAGATATTGCCAGAACGTCGAGACAATAAGGAATAAGGGAGATTTTGTAAGTAATTTAGATAGTAAATTTTGTAATTAACCTAAGATGGTCTCACCTTGATTTTTTTGTTTATTTTTTAATTGAATTCGATATTGAAGAATGTGTATTGAATTGTGTACTAATTTCGGACATGAAAGCCCGAGCTATTGATTGATGAATGTGATATGAAAGTGCTACTTGCATGTGAATACGATTGACTACTTGCTTTGCATGAAATGTTTGAAATTACTTTGTTTTATTTTAAAACTGTTGAGTCCTAGTTGTGGGTAAATAGGTATGCTTAGAAGGGTCTACAGCTGCTTCTGAGACACTTCGGTGTCTTCTGATATTGACACTTAGGTGTTGAGACTTTAGTCTCTTCTAAGACACTTTGGTGTCGAGACTTCGGTCTCTTCTGTATAAGTCTCATTACCTACTTCTGTAAATGGATTTAGGAGTCTTATGATTTTGTAATCTGACATCAGTTTGATTTTGACATAAGAAAAATTGTATTCTCTTTATGAATGGTTTATACCCTCTTGTGTTAAACAATTCTGTTCTTTATAAAACTCTATTTTGTTCTAAATTTCTGTATCTGTTGTTGGCTTATATTTTAGATATTACTCACTAAGCTATATGCTTAGCACGGTGGATTTTCCCTATGTAGGTTCTGAAAGGGGGATATAGGAACTGGGACAAGACAACAGCGATGGCCAAAGGAGTCTGATTTTTGTTTTGTTCATATGTATTTTGAGATTGTTTTTAGACTTGTATCTAATGTCTATAACTCATGAATTTTTATTTTGATGGGTTTTAATAACCTTAATTCATGCTGCTTTCCGAAATTTTGATATGCGATGTATGTTTATTGAGATTATGGTAATGCATGTATAAAGTGTTTTGTATGTTTCGAAATGCTTCATGTTCAGTGTGTTCTGCGTGTATGTGGCACTCGTAATATCCTCCTAGGGGGTATATATGGGTGTTACAGTTAAGCATATTCTTCATTATGTTTATTGTTCTTACTCTCTTTAGGGATTAATTATGTTATTTTGTTGTTGATTGTGAAATAGTCTACTCGTTTTACACTCAAAACTATAAGTATACAGGTGTGACTTGTAGTAATAAGAAGATATCGATCCCACAAGGATTGATGCTTAGGCACCACTTAATCTAGATTAATCTTTGTTTAAGAAACGAAATTGTTTAATGGAAATAATCTAGATATTAAATGACTAACAATGAACAATTGATAACACCAAAATGTAGAAAATTGTAATTCAAGGTTTTCACAACTAAAGATTACTTTCTCCCTATCTTATCTCCCTACTATTTTATTAATTGAATTGTGTCTCCTTAAAATGTCCAATTTTACTAACTACCCTCTCTCAAGGTGTAATTAATTGGACCTAGTCAAATTAACTAAATTAAAGATGATTAAGCAATCTCTCAATCTACCAAATCACTCCCCCAATTTGACTACTTATTAAGTTGTCCTATGGGTGATCAATTAAATTAGCTAAGATCTCTCTTTTAACTAATTAACTAACATGATGAATGTATGTTTATAGATTGCCAACTTTCGTTGTACAATTCTACACAAATAACCTAACTCAATCTCTTAATTTATTGTAAGGTATATATATGTAATCAACATTCATCAAAGACATTTTTCATTCAAATTAATAAAATAGGAGCTTAACAAGATAGTTCAAAAGTAATCCCTAAAAAATGAATTAGCCACTCATGGTGTCTATACCATCACCAACAATCAAATATTCCATCTCACAATTACTAGAAGTAAAAAACCATAGAAAACTAAATGAAGAAAACTCCTCCTCTTCTTGTGTCCGAATTTGGAAATAAAAACTCCTTGTCTTCTTATGTCTGAATATGAAATTTCAGTGTTAAAATGCTATTTTCCCAATTGTGATTGATGATCATTGAATCTCCACCTCTTTCAAGACTCCAAACTTATGCTTTTCACTCAAGGAGGCTGTTCTACACAAAGGGTTCACATCCTCTTTCATCCATAGAGGTTAATTCTCTTATATAGTCATGAAAACCTAAAATTTAAACAAACCCTACAGGTTTCTTAGGATTAAACATCCCACAATCATAGGAATTGGCATGATTCCCAAGATTGTAAATTTTTGTACTATAATTCTCTCTCTTTTCTTCTCTTCTTTTGGTCTCTTGCTTAATCTCAAATGTGAACAACCTCCATTCCTACATCAAATATATCAATTCTTACCCTAAATCAACATCAAACATAAAATAACAACAATAAAAATCAAACTAAGTGAAAACTTATAGAATGAATCCTAAAACCCAACAATAATAACCTATTATGCAAGGAACATATGCTAAATACTTAGAAAAATATGCACTAACTTCTCGACAGTTAAATCTTTATTTGTTCTCAAGAAAAATCAAACACAACCAATTAATTCCAACATTTCATTTTCACAAAGATCAAAGCATACAATCCATTAAATTTTAGCCAACTTAAATATCAAGCTACTACATATATCATGACTACTTTCATCGGTATATATAAGCAAACTTAACATATAGCACCATCATCAAAGATAAGTATAGATGAAAAATAAATCTTTCTCACAGTTTTTCTCTCAAGTGTTTAATGGTTAGTGTTTTGCTCAAGCTTCCTATAGGAATTACACTACCATAGGCTTTCTACTACACCAATTCTCCTTTACAATGATTGCATGCATAAATAGATCAAAAGGACTTGCTTAAGGTTGTAATGTGGTAAGGTAGATAAAAAGGGTAAAACGTTTAACATAAGAATTCGTAAAGTAATAAGTGGACAAAGGGATAGCAAAACATACTTTTGATATACAAATGCAAATATACTATTACTCCACACTTATTGATGCTACTAAACTGTTCTTCCTTTTTCCTTTTTTTATTTTCTCTTTTCTTTTTCTTTTTAATAACATGGAAGGATAAAATAGCAATTGAATATAATGTAATTCAAGAGCAGAAGTATCACTCAATTTATCTTAGAAAAAATTTATGCCAACTAATGTATCACTTAATACTCTATTAGGCTTGTGAATGGGTAGGTTAATAGGGTTTCAGGTTTTAAAATTTGAGGTATTTTGGAAGAAACCAAATGGTTAAGGCTCAATAGGGGTTGCAAAGGATAATAAAAAGGGTAGGTCATTTAAGTCGAAGGTTTAAAGAAAGAAAGCCTTAATCATCTGTATTAAGTATGCATCAAGTAGAATCAAACCAATTCAAGCAAGTTCTGAAGATAATAACCTAAGAAAGCATCACACAACAAAGAAATAAGATGACTATAGATGGAGTCGTATCGAATCAATCCTCACATTGGCTCACTTGAAAATTGATTATATATTTCTACACTACCTCCTTGCTTAATTGTCAAATTGTGAGTAAACTTATGCAACTAGCTACTTTTCACCACTTAACATGGCTCAGTCTCTACTTAAATAGCCTAATCCAAGTTCGATCATGCTTCGAATCTCATTCCATCTAGCATTACAGAATCTCATGGAAAAACAAATGAAAATGATTCGAGAGTGGTTCCATTGCTGAACACAAAATAACATAATATGCCTTAAACATACATCCTTATTAACAACCTAAAATAATGCAATTGACAAAGTCAATGTCACCTCCCCACACTCAAAGAACACATTGTCCTCAATGTGACAAGGCAACTACAAAGTAAGGTAAAATGACATCAAACCAAACAAAAGACATTAATCCAAATAAAAGACATCAAACCAAATAAAAGATATGAAACCAAATAAAAGACAACAAACCAAATAAAAGACATCAAACCAAACAAAAGAAATAAAATAATGTAAAAAGTTTAGGGTAAGAGAGATCGTGGAGATTATCGTGGCGAAGGTGTTGAAGAAGGAACTTCAAAATTATTCCTCAGGAAGAATTTGAAGAATTTCTTCTTTATGTATCACTGCTCCTTATGGACTTGCTACATCTGAGTGTCGAGCTTATTAATTTGCAACATCAATTGCTGATGATTGGAGGCCATCTGGTCTAGGATTTCTTGAAATCTGTTGACTTATGTTAGTGTAGTTGGCTCCTTTTCCACTGCTTCTTCTTATGGCTCCTTGAGACATGGATGGTTGGGAAGTGGCTGCATCCTTGTCCTTCTTGCTCTTTACTGTAGTGCACGTCTAAGGATTTTGGAGCTTTATGGAATGGGCTCCAAAATTTCAGAGCACCTCAAATATATCAAATATATCATATTGAGTTGTATGCACGTTTTTCACATTAAGATTATGATAAAGAGCCAAAGTAGTAACAATGTAAGACATTCCAAAATAAGAGCTCTTCTTATTAATATAACTCACAATGGATCAAAAAATTCAATAAATTTATCTTGATTTTTCGATCCATGCACCAAAGAAAGAAAAATTTCTTGGCCAAACATTTATTACTTTCATTTTTATTGAAAACCATTAAATATATAAATTTATGAAGAACTAAATGCTAGGTGCTAAGAATTAAATTGTTTGGTTCATTACTAGAGTCAAAATTTTCTTCACCCAATAGAATGTTCCAGTAATCATCAACATAAAAGTCATCATGATCATTTAACACTTTAGTGTTTGACAAATCAAAAAGTGTGCAAATTACATTATAATCCAGTTTTTAAACATTGCCACCTATCCAAAACGTATCCATTTTAGGATTGAGACGTATAATAGTGAAAAATTCAACAGTCATCATTTGATAAATAGATACATCGCAATGAATAAACCTACTTTAACCAATGGTTGCGGTGAATCTCTTAATTTTACGCCTCACTCCTATGGTTTCTGATAATGAAAAGTCAAAGTATGTATGAGTAATTAAATCCCTATCTTTGAAGTCCCAAAATCTTATATCTTTGTCTTCTAAAAATATCAAGAATTGGGCACAAAAAGTTGCTACCATATTTGGTTTATCTTAGTCAGAGACTTGAAGGCGTATTTCATCAATTGGTTTCCGGGCTGCCATCTTCTTTAATGCCATTCAAAGATGTAAATCCACAAAAACAAAGAAAAGAGAGATGAATTTGTTTTTTAGAGAGAGAAAAAATCTTACCCAAGTCCTTGTATTTTTGAATAATTAAGTTGAAATAAGTATAAAGGATTGAAGAATGATGGAAGGATTGATGAAAATACCAAGAGTGTAGTGTAAGATGAAGGATCTGAGAAAGTGGGAGAGTGGGTTTCATAGGTTTTGAGAGAGAGGTGTGAAAATTTGAAGAATGAATGAAAGAAGAAGAAAGGAGGGAATTTAAAAAAATTTTCAAATAGGGGCTTCCCATGATTGTGGAATGCGTGGGAATCCCCATCATTCCCACAATCGTGGTTTGACTCTCTAGAAACTTTCTGCAGAGTCTTCCCACGATTGTGGGTTAGTCCTCTTTTTCCATTTCTTAACCCTCTTCCAAGCTTAGCATGCACTCTCAATCATTCAAACAACCTGCGAACACATCAAAATCACCCAACCAATAAGAAATTTAAAGAGAAAGAAAGTTAAAACTCAAATAAAATTAAGTAAACAACAATCAAGCTCAAATCCAACATAATCACAACCAAATAAATCAACCAAACAAGTAAACAAAGACAATAAAAAGAAACTAAAATTCCATAGGTTGCCTCCCACGTAGCACTTGTTTTAATGTCAGTAACTCGATGCTCTATCTTTGGAAACTCAGTCAGGATCAATTATAAGTAGCATGCTTCCAACTTTTTTGTTCAATGTTAGTTTTTTAGCCTGTAAGTAAGTTACAAATTGCAAAATAATCAAAAGGAAAATATGGATAACATTATGAAAACCAATTAAGCTTAATAATGTCTTTTTTTATAGTGAACTGTCAACGTAATAGGTAATAACAAAAATCCCCGAATCTTCTATTGAATCCAAAACTTTGTCCTATATGAAGGTGAGTTGATCTTTTTCTTCCTTGATCACCTTCATCTCCTCTACTTCTTCCGCTTCCTAAAAGAGACTTTCATAACTTCTTCAAGCTCAATGTCCATTGTCATATGTTCTTCATCCTTTTTGTTCTTTAGAAGATTCGAACATATCAATTATCCTAAATAAGCTACTATCCTTCAGATTCTTTAATGCATTATTCATGTTGAACGTCACTTGATCATTATCAATCCAAAAGATAGGGTTCTTTTCATGAACATCTATCCGAGATTTTTAGATGTTCACATATGGAATATGAAGAACTAGTGAATAATAAGGAGGTTGACATTCTTTTCTTCAATCTATTTTTTTGTCTTTTGGTCTTCAAAAAAGTAGGGCTCAGTATGGTGTTCCACTGGTTCTTCTAGCTCTTCCCCATTTTTAAGTGTGATAGCCTCATATTGCTCTCGTTGATGTAATTCCATATTTCTTATAGATTCTTCCACGCTTCTATTACAAAATTTAGGGTAAGGCTATCTTACTTAAATCTCCAAGATGTGAATAGAAGCGGCATGATTTTCAAAAACTTGATCGAATTTCTTTTCTAGTCTCTTCTGACTTTCTTCCTGGTTAGAAAACATCCTTTTCTAGTTCTCTTCCATTTCTGTTAGCTTATCCATGATTTTTTCAAATTTGGAATCTTACGAACTGGACTCATCTTGCTGAAATTTAAATAGATCTTGATGTCCCATATGAGTACTTGCATTGTTGGACTAATAGAAATCTAGGTGGTTTTGTGACCATGGAATGTACATGTTCAAATAAGAATTAGTACTTCCCCAACCATACTATACCTTATTGTAATTTGCAAAATTTCCTTGCTCCCTATAATAATTATCTTCTATCATCGTTCTTTCTATTTCTTCTCAATATCTAGCTGTTCATATGTCTCATTCCTCATTCTATGATGTCTTGATGTGTCTTGTGATATTGATAGTTCATGGTTACCAAATTCTTTTGATCTTCGTGTGCTCCTTGTATTCATGCACCTGTAAGTACACAAGGAAAAGAATCAAAAACTATTAAATCAAAGTAATCTTAACCAAATAAGCAATCCCTGGCAATGATGCCAAAAACTTGTTGATTGTGAAATAGTCTACTTGTTTTATGCTCAAACCACAAGTATATGGGTTGTGACTTAAAGTAATGACCAGATATTGATCCCACGATGATTGATGCTTAGGCACCACTTAATCCAGATTAATATTTGTTTAAGAAATGAAATTATTTAATAGAAATACTCTAGAAAATTAAATTGAAATTAAATGACTAACAATGAAAAATTGATAACATTAGAATGTAGAAAATTGGAATTCAAAGTTTTAACAACTAGAGATCACTTTCTCCTTATCTTGTCTCCCTTTTATTTTATTAATTGAATTGTGTCTCACCTAAGATGTCCAATTGTATTTACTACCCTCTCTAAAGGTGTAATTAATTATCCTTAGCCAAATTAATTGAAGATGATTAAGCAATCTCTCTTTCAACTAATCAATTAACATGATGAATGTATGTTTATAAAATGCCAACTCTCGTTGTACAATTCTACACAAATAAGCTAACCCAATCTCTTAATTTATTGTAAGGTATATGCAAGTAATCAACATTCTTCAAATACATTTACCATTCAAATCAATAAAATAGGAGTTCAATAAGATAGTTCAAAAGTAATCCCTAAAAAATGAATTATCAACTCATGGTGTCTATCACATCACCAATAATCAAATATTCCATCTTACAAATACTAAAAGAGAAAAATCATAGAACCTAGATTTTTATCCTCTTCTTATGCTCGAACCTAGAAATTCTAGTGTTGAACGCTATTTTCCCAATTGTGATTGATGATCCTTGAATCTCCACCTCTCTCAAGACTCCAAACTTATGTTTAGTGAATTAGGTATTGTGTAAGAATGACTTGTTTATGGCAATTAATGGTTTTTAGTCATTAAGGATAACATAACCTAGGTTAAATGACCTAGGTTTGTGTGGTTGATTGATAAGTGCTTAATTGATTGTCTAATTATTCCATAATACTTAGTGATTAGTGACATGAAATTGCTTAAAACACTCACTTTGACTTATATGTGGTTTTTGGCATAATTTGGAAGTGATTGAGTGAGTCAAAAGCACCATATTTGGGTTATAGAGCAAGAAGAAGAAGATTAGAGCAAGAATAATACAAGAAGAAGACAAGAAAATGGAAACACAAAGTGAAGAACCAAGATATGAAGTGTCTCATGGCTACTGGAATTACTACACAACTATGAGCATTACTCACGGCTGTGCATGAATTTGGCCCATTCAAGGTCTCTCACACATACACCACCTATCCATTTAATATACCTCTTATCACATGATGACTGGTATTGACTATAGCATGACAAAGCTTGGAGAATAAAACAATTGTGGGATGGTTGGAACTACTCACGACCATGAATTAATTTGGCATGACCATGAGAATTAACTCACAGCTATGCCAAATTATTGCATAGCCCTAAGTTTTAACTTATGGTTGTGTAATATAAATGCATGGGCATGAGTCACTCTTATGTCCATGCAATGTTAAGTCATGGGTGTGACTACAACACTATGACACATTGACACCTCACCCCAAACCCTACATTTTGCTATAAATCCTTCATTTTTGTGATGACAAAACTTATGAAGGATTCAATGTGTTTTTCAACCAAAAGGAGAGGGAGATTTAGGAGCTTTGGGAGAGCGTAAAGAGGGAGGCAAGCTCTCCACCATGAGAAGAACCATGGAGGGATAGCTTTTCAACGCCAGTTCAGAGGTGAAATCAACACCCCTAGTTAAGTGTATTTCTCTTTCTGTTTGTTATTTTCTTTCTCTCTTTAGAAATTGATTATGATATCTGATGTGTATAGATTTGGGTATTATAAACAGATGATTATAATGGATCCATTGGATCATTTTATTGGAAACCCATTACTAGAATATTTAATGTAATCTGTAATTGTTATATTGAAATTCATTTGTAGTGAGTAATGGTTCGTAATCATTAAAAAAACCATAACCTAATTTAAATGACACATCGTATATGGTTATTACCTTGATTAATTGGTTTTCCTAATTCTTAATGTTGCTACCCAATTAAATCTAGAGATCGTATATTAAGTTATTCAGTGGTTAGGTTTAATTAACAATTGTATCTTAATTAAGCAATACCTAAGGGAAAACTCGAGTTAATAAATTAACCTACGATTAATAGTTTGTAGGAGATGTTTGAAAACAACAAATCTTTGAAATATGTTTAATTAAGGTTTAGGCTAAGATTGAACCAAAGAACTGAGTACCTAACGAAATCACCACTTTTATCATTTTTTTGCATGTTTTCTTCAATTTGCTTTTGTTAGTTTAGTTTCATTTTATTTTTTTATTTTAAACCAAACCAAATCCCCTTAAATCCTAAACACTAGTTATTTTCATTTCAAAAGCCAACTAAACACTCTATAGAATTGATTTAGATTCATCATTACTACAGTAGTAGGTCTAGTTTATTTTGCATAGTGTTACGAGGCGCGAACAATTTTGGCACCATTGTCAGGGAGTGTGATATTTTAGTTATTGTTCTTAATTTTAATAGGTGTTTTGCATATATTTTTTTTAATTAGTTTCTTTTTAGTTATTTCTTAATCCTTTCACCTTTTTTAGTGTTTGTTATGTTAAACATATAAATATTATTTATATATGTAAGTAATTTCTTTTATAACTCTTATTCTTAATCCTATAGACCTAGTTAGATTGATCAAACTAACATTAGTTATGAATGGGATAATCAACAAAGTTTCTTTGTGATAGTTTGTAAGAAACACAACAATTCATAGATGGATCAAAAGTTTCTTATTATGATTTAAGTACATCTATAGAAGAATTGATTAGTATTGTGAATGCTAATACTTTGCAATTGCAACAGGGTATGCAGTAATTTCAACAGAATACCCTACAATTCCAACGGGATGGATGCTAATTTTAGCATGATATAAGGTTTAGCATCCAAAATGTGGAGAGCTAACAAGATTCAAGTTTATCTCTAGATTGTTTTATCAAGATCATTACTACTAATGATCTTCAGCTTCAACAGAGTATGCAATAGCTACAATAGGATATACATCAGTAGCTTTAACAGGGTATACAATAATCCGACAAGATACAATGTCTAGACTCCAAAATTTGGCAAATAAAATAGGTAAGATGACAGCAAGGACCGACAGCCTCGAATTACAAAGATAAGAGGAACAATCATATCAACTTTAGGTGTACCTAATGGACATTAGCATAAAGACCTTACAAAGTGATAAGGAGCTTGAAAATTCTGATAGCAATACTCAAGGAGTTGTGAGTGAAGAAGAAGTTGAGGAGGAGCTTAAAACAGAAAACCTATATCTTTCAGCACGGAGATATTGTTGGATCCCAATTTTGTTCTTAGAATTTATTCTATTAAATTAGCAAGCATGAATAGAAATTAGAATTTTGAAATTAGAAATTGTTCGAGTTTAGTCATGAATATATTTTATCTACATGTGTTTGCATGGATTAAATAGAACTATTAGAATTAAGTTGGTATGTATTGACATAAGAGAGTAAAAGAGTAAGTAGAAATTAAATTAAATGATGAAGGGTAGACTTGGAAGGACTAAATGTGGTTTTAAATAAATAAGAAAAGAAAAGAGAAAGAGGAAGTGAAGAGTGCGTGAAGTGTGCTAAAGAAGTTAGGAAGAAAGAAAGAGAAAAACGTAGAAGGAATTAGAAGAAGACAAGGAGAAAACAAACCAGAAAAAGGAAGAAGGAAAGAAAGAAAAAGAGAATGAAGAAGAAGGAAGAGGATTCAGCTGAGTTATAGGTAACCTTCATCTTTTCTTCTTACTTGGCTAGAACAAAGGAACCACAGAAAATGAGTTTTATGTGCTAGAAATGAAGGGAGAAAGGAGAGGACCAAGGAACCCATTTTCTTTGATTTTCGCAGATTTTCAACGAGAAAGAGGAAGTGAAGAGTGCGTGAACTATGTTGGAGAAGCTAAAAAGAAAGAAAAAGAAAAACGTAGAAGGAACTAGAAGAAGAGAAGGAGAAAACGAACTAGAAAAAGGAAGAAGGAAAGAAAGAAAAAAGGAGAACGAAGAAGAAGGAAGAGGGTTCAGCTGAGTCATAGGTAACCTTCATCTTTTCTTCTTGCTTGGGTAGAAAAAGGGAACCAGAGAAAATGAGTTTTATGTGCTAGAAATGAAGGGAGAAAGGAGAGGATCAAGGAACCCATCTTCTTTGATTTTCATAGATTTTCAACTAGAAAGAGGAAGTGAAATGTGGTCTTAAATAAATAAGAAAAGAAACGAAAAAGAAGAAATGAAGAGTGCGTGAAGTGTGCTGGAGAAGTTAGGAAGAAAGAAAAAGAAAAACGTAGAAGGAACTAGAAGAAGAGAAGGAGAAAACGAACCAGAATAAGGAAGAAGGAAAGAAAGAAAAAGGAGAATGAAGAAGAAGGAAGAGGATTCAGTTGAGTCATAGGTAACCTTCATCTTTTCTTCTTGTTTAGGTAGAAAAAGGGAACCAGAGAAAATGAGCTTTATGTACTAGAAATGAAGGGAGAAAGGAGAGGACCAAGAACTATTTTCTTTTATTTTCATGGATTTTCAACCAAATCTTAGTTATTCTAGTTTAGATAAACCATGGGTAGATTAAGTCTAAGCTCATTATTTTTTATTATTAAAGCCTTATAGATTTTTTATTTGTATATTTGTTGATTGAAAATTTGTTTTTTTGAAGTAAACCAAGAAAATCCAAGCCAAGAGCAAGCGGAAAGGCAAGCTTGAGTTTGGACTGACAATCAATTAGGTGGGTAATATGTAATATAGTTATTGTAGGATGGGCTGATTTCTTGCTTGCTTGTATGCTAAATTATTTAGCTTTGAATTGTCGTGATTGTTGGAAGATGCACTAGGATTTATTATCATGCTATGCCTTGAATGTTTATTTTATGACATTTTTGTATTAATGGAAAGAGGAAAAGACACAAGAAGCATGAAACTATGAATATTTTATGAAATGAGTTGAGCATCAAAATTTGACTGTGTTTGGGAAAGAGAGATACCTTTTCATTCGTGACATGTACGTTGACTTAAAAATGAGCTCTTAAGAAACGAACTCATTTAGTTCATGGTGTAAACTTCAGTTTCTCCATTTTGATCTATAGGACTTTTTCAAGCCATTATATTTGTGCATTTCTTTTTAATTATTGAGCATGATAAATAATTGAATGCTATGTTTGATGGTTGAATGTACATGATATGATTTATGTGATATATATACAAGTGTGTGTGTGTGTGATGTCTATGTGTGTGCATGTGTGTATGCGTGTGTGTGTGCGTGTGAGTGTGTGTGTGCACTTGATTGTATATGGCTTGTGTCCAATGGATATAATCGTATTTGCCACTGAGCTTCGTAGCTTACCCCATTATTTTTTCCACTCCTTAGGTGTGGAACAAGAAGATAACTGATCCTTGCAAGCTTTGACAAACTTTAATATATCTACTTTTGTAACTAAGTTAATTCTACTATAATTTTTAGTAGCTTTATAAGCATATCAAGGATGGGCATTCATTTATGCTTTGTACTTTGTTATTAATGCAGCCTTTGATATGTAATTAAATTTATGTACAAACTCTATTTTGATTTCGTAATGAAAGTAAGAGTTGAAAAAGTTCATTTTGTATATGTCCAAAATTTTCTTCTTTGTTAGGTTTTTAATTGTGGTTAGAAATAAAATTGTATATTGTTAGATGGCCCTGGATAGATTTAAAATAAATTTTTATACTAGGAGTCAAGGATGTACAATTATTGTTCGTTTGATCTGGGTCTTTTGGAATGTGTAAATGCTCATAATAGGCAAAAGACAAAAAGGGGGACACAGCTGTGGCACTACCCTGGATGGAATTAGTGACTCTGACTCCTACGAATAAAATGTATTAATCTAGGTAAAATTTGTCAAAGTGACCTTTAGCAAAATTGTAGTTTGTCCTTTTAGCTTTCAAATGGTGTATCACATGAAATTTATAGACTCCGAACGAAAGAGATATGGCCTTTACATGATAACATCACTAGTGCTAGCAGGTTGCAATACTATCCTTGATAGAAATTATGTCATATTTTTAACGATTAAACTGTATTGATGTAGGCTGAATCATATAAAGTTGTCGACATAGAATTTGTACGATTGTGACAGACTCCTTCATGCATAATCATGCTTGTGCATGAGGGTGACAGACTAACTTGCCAAAATTGGGTTAAGCACAAGCTTTTAAGTTTCTCATTACATCTTTGAGTTTCCAACATTCTTATCACTTGACCTTAACCCAATCCTCTCGTAATGTGACCATGAAATTAGTACTGAGACCCTAGGCCCAACATATTTGGTATCAAAGCCTACATTTTTAAAGGATCCTTGCTTAGAATATGTTGTGATATGAATTATTATGATGTGTGATTAATTATTTCAAATTTTGAATTGATTGATGACATTAAGTGATAAGCATCTCATGCATATATGTAGGAAATAAGATTAAAATGAAATATAAGCTAAATGTTAATGTTTTATTGAAGGATTAAGATGCCACGTCATAGAAGAACATGAGGAGTTTTGCAAAGATCTGCTATACCTAACCCTACCCAAGAGAGGAGGACACTGATGAGTCTAAAGCAATAGGAAATGTTGGGGCTTTCGTAGGGGATGATAGTGAGTCCTTTCAATCATAAACGCCCGAGGAACGTCTTCTTCAAGAGCAAATGCCTAATCCCTTAGATCTTAGACTATTTCAAGCCTTTACTTAGGTCTAGGCCATGGGCCAAATGCTACTAACTTCTACCCCGGCCCTCGCTAAGAAAGGAAAGCAATTTAATAAGCTGAGGAAGTATGTACAGGGGAATTTTATGGGACAACTAATCTAGAAGAAGTTGAAACATGGTTGAGAAAGAAAGAAAGGATATTAGAACAAATGGACTGTGAGGATGATGAAAAGGTTGTATATGCTACAAGCCTGTATAAGGAGATGCTTTGCATTGGTGGGAAAGTGTACCAAGGAGTCAGATAAAACCACTAGTGTTGACATGGTAGGACTCCTAGCTGCTTATAAGAAGAAACATTTTTTTGAGGTATATATCTAGCAAAAGCAAAGGGAGTTTCTGAGCCTCATCCAAAGGGAGGTGATGGTGAGTGAATATGTGCGTAAATTTACATAATTGTCTAGCTATGCAGTTGAGATGATGATGAGCGAAGTGACTAAGTGTTGTAGGTTTGAAGTGGGATTGCATTTAGCCATCAGAGAAAATTTGGTGGCGTAGAATTTTTGTGACTTCCAACAATTGGTAAAAGCTACGTTAAGGGTTGAGAATGTAGAGAATATAAAGAGCACAATAAATAGAAAAAGGAAAGGAAGAGAACAGTTTAGGGGGGGAGGTAGTGCTCCTATGCTAGAAAGGAGTTTCAAGACTTTCCCTATACAGTCTAAGGATAGAAGCAGTGGAGCAAGTAGGTTCAAATAGATGATATCTATCTCTCATCAAGCCTCAACGATTGGAGGCAGTAAAAGAGGAAGGGGGTAGGCCATCCATTTCCAAATGCAACCATTGTGGTAAATTCCATAAGGGGGAGCGTTATAGGCTGACTGGAGCTTGTTTTAACTATGGAGAAAAAGGGCATATAGCTAGGGAGTGTCTGCAGTATGCAAGATGACAGGGAACTCAGATGTAAGCTCCAAAAAGGGTTAAGACTATGGAAGTTAAGTTTGCAATTGAAGTGGGCAGTTTTAGTGTAGCCAAGAAAGTAAATCATCTCGGAAGATCAAGGGGCAAGCACCAACTAGGGTGTTTGCAATGATGAGGGAGGAAGCAGAAGCATCTCTAGAGGTTGTGACTGGTATGGTTAAATTTTTTAATGATGATATTATTGTTTTAAATGATCTAGGGTCTACCCACTTAATTATTTCGTCAAGTAGGATTATGCATGGTAGAAGTTTGAGTTCATTAGATAGTCCTTTGATAGTTAATACCCCAATTCGCCAGTATATCATTATTAGTCAAGTTTATAGAGACTATAAAATATACATTGGTGGAATAAAATTTATGGTGGATTTAATACCTTTGAAGATGGAGGGATTATATGTGATTTTTGACATGGATACTTTAGAAAAATATAATGCCAATTTAAATTGCAAACATAAAACAGTAGAGTTTGAGTTTGAGTTTCACAAAGGTGAAAAGGTAGCATTCATGAGAGATACGAAAACAAGCCCACCTAGAATTATTTCGGCTCTAACAGTAGAGAAAATGATGAGGAAAGGATATTAAGCATTCTTGGCATAGTAGAGACATTATACTTTCCTTTGTTGAAGGAATTAGCCAAACTTAAGGTGACATTGAGGCAAGTCAAATCTGGTTGTATATTGACTAATTTTAGAATAAGACTGGTGCTGAATGAGAAGACTACGAAATTGCAGGAGCAAGATGAGTACTGAGCAAGCTCAAAGAAGAAATTAAAAATGATAAGCCATCTGAAATAGAGATAAGAGAAGATGGATTGATGATGGTAGGCAATGGGCTAGAATAATTTATTCTAGACATGTAGGAGTTAAAAGATGAAATTCTTTATGAGGCACACAATGCTTCATATACAATGCACCCAAGGAGTATAAGAATGTATAGAGATTTAAAAAAGCACTTCTGGTGGAGAGGAATGAAGAAAGATGTTGCAGAGTATGCTAGAAAATGCTTGGTGTGCCAACAAGTTAAAGTAGAACATTAAGCACCTATCGACAAGCTTAAACCTAGGTCTATTGTTGAATGGAAGTGGGAGAAGATTACAATGGATTTCTTGATAGGATTTCCAAGGACCAATAAGAAGCATGATGCAATATGGGTGATTTTCGATAGGTTAACCAAGTCAGCACAATTCTTGCTAATTAAACAAATAGATTCTTTAAATTCCTTGTCCAAGAAATACATAGATGAAATAATTAGACTTAATAGGATTCCAAGTTCTATAGTCTCAGATAGAGATCCCAGATTCACCTCTAGATTCTAAGAAAACTTGTAAGAGGTTTTGGGAACCAAGTTGCATTTTAGCACAATTTTCCATCTATAGACTGATGGCTAGTCAAAGAGGACAATAAGGACATTGGAGGCAATGTTAAGAGCTTGGGATACAGACTTCAAATGCTCATGGGATGATCTTCTACCATTAATTAAGTTTGTTTACAATACTTCCTACCCCTTAGGAATTCAAATGGCACTTTATGAAGCTTTGTATGTTATGAGGTGTAGAACTCCTATTTGTTGGGATGAGGAAGGTGAAAGAGACTTTTAGAACCTAATTTGGTACAAGCTATAGTTGACAAGATTAAATTGGTAAAGTAGAATTTAACATCCCATTATCCCATCATAAGGGTTAGAACTCTAAGATATTGTACACGAGAGACTACTGAGAAGTTAGAAGTGCATTTCATGCTCATGCATAATATGGCATAGACATATATGTGAATATTGATGTTGACACTCATTAAAAAGATTGTACATGCATTAATTGACATTTTGAGGTTATAACTGATTTTAATGTGAACTGTGGATTATTTGCCTTGAAAATGAATTTGGTTTATATTAAAATTGATTTAGCATTTGTGGTGAAATGTGCGAAATTTCTAAAAATTTGGGGTATTTTGGAGTAGGAAACATACTAAGTGGCAGGACAATTGATAAATGATTATAGAAATAAGAGTCAAAAGGAAGTGTGACTTTTGGCAGCTTAAATGGAGGTTAAATGTGATACATACATTGGCGACATGATTCAATGCATAACAAAGACACCTAGTAACTTAGAGTTTTTGTTGCCCTCATGCATACTCTCCATCAAAATCATCCACTCTCTCTTTGTTCATCCACCACCGAAACAACATGCTCTTTCATTCTTGTGTATTTGGCTTATGTTATGCTTGATTACTACATCAACGTTATACCCTACAAAGCAAGACTTGAATCACTTCAACTATTTAATGTTTTCAGTTTTCTCTCTATCCTTGCTTTCCTCCACTGAAATCTCTCATTATCTCTCAACTTCTTGAATTTTGCTGAAGAGTTTGAAGTTTTCATCAAGTAAGTTATTCTTTAATTTTCATAGGTAGCATTAAATGACACATTTATGATGAGTAATTTGAGATTGAGGATAATGATCATATAATTGATTTTTGTTTGTGTTGACATGGATGGTAATAATAATAAAGACATGATGTTTTAATTCTGGTGGGTTAATGTATACATGAGTTGTTTTTAGTAAGAAACAATTTCGATGATAAATGTAAAGTGATGAAGGATTTTGAAAAAATGGAGTTATATCTTATTTTTGTATTATAAGGAATGATAAATTATGAGTTTTGAGTTAAGAAAAAGGGTCTATTTTTGTGTCTTATAATGAGATGAATTAAAATGATAAGTGGGGTTAAAATGAAGGTGTTAGTGAAGTAGAAAATGTGCAAAAATTTGATGGGGGAAGAGTATATGAATATGTACTATTTTGGTGTTTACGATTATTCATGGGTTTGAATTGTGTATAAATGATATTGTAAATGAAGAGGTCATCAACTTGAAATGATGGAATTTTAGTAATGAATACTTTGATACCATGAATGTGATGTTATGGAAAAAGGATAGGATTTCATTAATGATAATATGTAGTTGAAGATGCTAAATCAATTGATTAGAGGTTTGATAATTGAATGCAATCAAATTGGTATTTAAATTAAAGTGGAATGATTTTGTGTTAGAGTTAAAGAATCCTAAAAAGTTGGTACGAAATTGGGGTTCTAATGTTTGTTGATTTAGATAAAAAGAGGGAGGAAGAAAGCATTGCAGGTAACGATTGTGCACTAGCACAAGTGTGACCTTTGCTAAAAAGCACGATCGTGTTGACAGAAGGAAAACCTTCTATCATGATCATGACCTGAAAGAAATTTTTAAAAGTTTTTTTGAGTGATTTACAAACTAATTAAGGCTAGAGTGTTTCCATATGAAATATTTAGACCTAAATGAGATCTTAAATGAATTTAGTTGATGTTGAATGAGGGGATTACGGTGAGTAAAGTGTAAAATAGATTAAAGGATGATTGGAAGGTGTTGTAAATTGATTATAAAATGTATTAAGGAAATATACCTGAGAATTTGTCATTGAACACATATAATACAAGACACATATATAAATGTGCTTATGATTGATTATTCATATGAATATGCAAATTAGTGTTGTAAAAATATATGTGATTGCATGATATAGAAGAACACATTGAGCAATTGTTTCCAGACATTGCTAGGACTTTAAGGCAATAAACTCACAGGAGTAACTATGAATAACCTAAAATGGTCTCACCTTGATTGTTTTTTTGTTAAATTATGAATTGAATTTTATATGATGTGTACGTACTAATTTCTAGACATTGAATGTACGAGGTGTTTCATGCATAAATAAAACATTAGAAGTGCTCCTTGAATGTGAATTTGACTGAATAAATGTTTTCTTAACTTATATGTTGAATGCCAGACCAAATCTGATGACAAATATGAATGAGAAAGAGAATGTGAATGTGATTGACTGAATATAATGATTGAATATGTGTAATGCATTTCATTCCATGAAAGTATGAAATATAAAGGCAGTTATAATCAGAGTCACAAGTGAAAAAAGAGCTTAAAGCTCAAAATATAGTAAGAGCCTCTGGCTTAATATGTAAAATGAGCCCTGTATCTCTGAGGAATAAGGGACAATATTAATGAGCCTGGTATCTACAACAGATACGGGATAGTGAAAAAGGCAATCAGTCATAACAATATAATAAATGAATGTGAGTCTCATAAATGATGCATACACATATGATATGTCTGATTTGAATAATTGCAATGTATTAACGAATTTTATGGAATGAAATATGTAAAAGCTTATCGATGAGTATGTTTTGCATGATTGCAATGAAATGTTGAATTGTTTTGAATTTGAAACGTGACAATTGTGAACAAAGTGTTTTACGATATTATGTGATGATAAATGAAATGATTTGAATTATTTGATTGTATGAATTATTGTGATGTGTGATGTGAGTAAACCATCAAGGATGGTTACTCAACTGAGTTCGTAAAACTCACCAAAATTGCAACATTGACTTTTCATGTTCGGGACTGACGATTTAGCTTTTAAGATAGCTTAGAAGAGATTTTGTACAGCTTTTGGATTGTAGACATGACTCATAGGTTGGTCAACTTTGGTTAAAGGACTTAGCTAAACCTTTTGTATAATTTTTCATGTATATAGCATATTTTGTAAGAAAATTGTAGACTTTGATTGGATGTTGATATTGTATGTAAATATGGATGTAAGGCTTATTTGGCCTAAATCATTAATAATCGAATTGAGCAGAATGTACAGGACATTCCTGTAGTTAGGGAATTCTAGGATGCGTTTCCTACAGAGTTACCTGACTTACCTCTAGATCGAGAAACAGAGTTCACGATTAATCTAGTTGCAGATGCTGCTTCTATATCCATTCCTCCTTATAAGATGAAACATATGGAGTTGAAGGCTCAGTTGTAAGAGTTGCTAGAAAAAGGGTTCATTAGACCCAGTGTTTCACCCTAAGGAACTCTAATCTTATTTGTGAAGAAGAAAGATGGAACTTTGAGATTGTTCATCAATTATAGGCAATTGAATCGGGTAACTGTGAAGAACAAGTACCTATTACCTAGAATCGATCATTTGCTTGGTCAGTTGCAGGGAGCTCAGGTGTTCACTAAGTTGGACTTGAGGTCTGGGTACTATCAGATGAAGATAGTAGAGCCTGATGTATTGAATAGTGGTTTTCGGAGCAGGTATGGGAATTATGAGTTTCTTAGTAATGCCATTTAGGATGACTAATGCTCTAGTTGCATTTATGGCATTAATGAGTAAGGTGATTTAGCCCTACTTGGATCACTTTGTGATAGTGTTTATCGATGACATTTTGGTCTATTCGAAGAATAGAGAAGAGCATGCGGAGCATTTGAGAGTAATCTTACAGATTATGAGGGAGAAATAATTATATGCCAAATTTAGTAAATGTGAGTTTTGGTTGAGTCAAGTAGTGTTTCTGGGTCACATAGTAAGCAGGCAAGCTATTTAAGTGGATCCAAAGAAGATAGAGATAGTAATGAAAGGAGAGGTTTTGAAGAATTGAAACATCGGTTGACCACAGTGCCAGTGTTGACTATTCCTTCGAGAACTGGTGGATATCTATTATTCAAAGATGCTTCACAACAAGAATTGGGGTATGTGTTGATGTAGTATGGCAAAGTGATAGCCTATGCATTGAGACAATTAAGGTCTCATGAGATAAATTATTCATTACATGATTTAGAGCATGTAGCAGTAGTCTTTGCTCTAAAGATATGGGGACATTATTTATATGAAGAGACAATCCAAATATACACTGACCATAAGAGCTTAAGGTATCTATTGAGTCAGAAGGAGTTGAACATAAGATAGAGGAGATGGATAGAGCTGTTAAAGGATTATGACTGTACGATTGAGTAACATCTGGGGAAAGCTAATGTAATGGTAGATGCTTTGAGTAGGAAGTTAAATAGTAGTGTAGGTTAGATTCAGTTATCGAGGTTACCAAGTCTAGTTCAATTGAGCCCTTTGAATGTGGAGTTGAATCTAGAGTAGAAGGAGGTATTGATAGCCATACTAAAGTTAAGAATAATGTTTCATGACAAGATTAGAAGAGTTCAGAGTAAAGATACTAAAATGGTGAAGCTAATTAAAAAGATTAGGTGAATCTAGATTCTGAATTTGAATTGAGAGATGAGACTTTGTAGTTAAAGTAGGGGTTGTGTGTGCCTGACATTGATAATATGAGGAGAGAAGTTCTAAAGGAGGTGTTATTGGATTAGGAAAAGAAAGCATGCCATATTTGCAAAACTGATAGATTTTAAAAATTTTTATAAATCTTATTTGCAACAGAAGTAATATATCCAAATCATCATGCCAATCTATATAGATATGGTATAAGGATAATAATAAACATAGATAAGATAGTGATATTACCGACTCTTTCGCCAAAACTTTAATTTCTCGCTGCGCTATCATCTGCTTCTTCTTGTATCAAAAGCTTTTGCTTTTGAATCTTTTTCTTTGTCAATCTATCCTCTCCTTGTTGTTGTATCCTCAACCGATTTGATTTACCTCTTGTTCTTCTAGGACAATTTGGTTAACAAAATCCTTTGGTGGGAAACGAGAAGAAATGTTTGGAGTAGATTTTTCTTAGAAGAAATGAACCAAAAATGAGACTCTTCTCATGCAAATTTTCACTCACTCATGCATGAAAAGGGAGAGAGAGTCAAACCATGCAAGAACACCTTCTTACACTCTCAATTTCAGTTATGCATGGAATGGAAGAAGAGAATAGCATTCAATGTATCACTTACTTTAATCAATCATAAGGTAGCCATTAAATGAGACTCTTCTCATTTATCTTTAAGATGGCTATACGAAAAGATCATTAACCTAAATATGACCTACCAATTTTAGTTTTGGAAGATGGAAGAAGGAAGATGGTCCATCCAATGCACATCTTTCTTCTTTAATCCATTGAATACTAATAGGTTATATGCTAACATTAAAAGATAACCATTAAACCATTTAATGGTAAGTTCATAACTCCATTTA
>JAOSBN010130723.1:0-29255 GCA_027563595.1 Erythroxylum suave
ACATAACTAGGTAGATAAAAGAGAATTATCAAAATCACAAAATGACATATATGAGACTTCATATATTCAAGCTCCAAGTTCCACGTCAACAAACCCCATAACACAATTCATTGCTCAACACTTGATTAATCTATAATCAAGAAAATCCAATTACAAAGCATAAATCCTAACTCAGGAGTTCATAACAGTGTAGAAAAATATGAACAAACTACACCCCTTTGAAGCCCATTGAACTCAAACCATTGCTACATCTTTAAGAGGAACCAATGCTTAGCCAAGCATTGCTTTAGGAGAACTCATAGCTGGAAGCCTACCAAAAGCATCCATAGCAGCAGCAGCAAATAGTGAATCGGGGATAGATAAAATGAAAGGACAATGATGGATGACGGTGAAGTGGAGGAGGGAGGAGTTAGGAATGAGAGAACTTCTCTCTTCTTGTCTGGATTTGATATATGGTGTGTTGTTCATATGGGCTAACCTAATTTAGTAGGTTTTAAAACAAATTAAGTCGGGTTGGGTCGCACATAGTATGATTTTTCCCAAAAATAGTCCGGTTTTTTGAAGGTTCCCTACAGCGAACTTTTCCCGAAAGGATTTGTTCTTCGTTGGATGCTTCGTCGGGGAAAAATAATTAATCTTCACCGTAGCGAACTTTTCCCGAATGTTCAGCCTAGATTTATCATTTTTCGCCATGGCGACAGATCCACTTCGCCGCAATGAACTTCCTGTAGCGTTGACTTCACTTTGATCTTCTCTCATTCCATTTCTTCTTTTTGAACTCCTTTTTCTTGAGTCTCCTGTAATAAAAAAGATAGTAGTTTGCATTATTAATTATTCTTAGAAAATTAATTAGTTCATTTAATCTTAATTTGTAGCACTTTTCACCTTCAAACTACATAAAATAAAAACACACACTCAAGAATCAATTTAAGCACAAAAGCAAGAGATAGGAGTCAAACAGTACAACAAAAGCCATGAAAATGTCACCAATTTATGTTATAAACTTGGGCTCAATCAATAGAATATCCTACGGGAACTCGAGGGTACTATTTTTACAGTCCTCAAGACAGGAAGGTATTTGTGTCGACAAATGCGACCTTCTTAGAGGAAGAGTTTGTGAGAAATCACAAAGGAAGAAGTGAAGTAGTACTAAAGGATTTAGCTATTTCAGCTAAACCAAGAGTTGATATGGATATAACAAAACAAGATGTCGAAATGGATTCAAGAGTTGAATTGGAAGTGCAACCTGAACATCAAGTTGTGCCTAGACATAGTGGGATGGTTGTGAGACAACCAGATAGGTATCTAGGTCTAGGGTTAAGAAGAAACGGATCCAATTACATATACTCAGGCTATTAATGATGTTAATGCAGAAAAATGGCTCAAAGTGATGGAATCGGAAATAGATTCCATTTACACTAATGAAGCCTGGTTCCTTATAGATCTACCACTAGGTATAAAAGACATAGGGTGTAAATGGATCTAAAAAAGGAAAAGAGGATCGGATGGAAAGGTAGAGATCTTTAAAGCTATATTGGTAGCTAAAGGCTATACTCAAAAAAAGGGTATAAGATTATGAGGAGACTTTTTCTTCGGTTGCCATGCTTAAGTCCATCGAGATTCTTTTGGCCATAACAGCCTATTTCGATTATGAAATATGGCAAATGGATGTCAAGATCGCATTTCTTAATAGGGATCTTGAGGAGACCATTTATTTAGCCTAACTAGAAGGTTTCATTGAGCCAAGAAATGAGCATAAGGTATGCAAGTTACAAAGGTCCATTTATGGACTTAAGCAAGTATCTAGGTCTTGGAACATTAGGTTTAATAAATCTATCAAAACCTATGGGTTCATACAAAACCTAGATGAGCCTTGTATTTATAAAAGAATACAAGAAGGTAAGGTTACTTTCCTAATCCTGTATGTTGATGACATTCTGCTCATTGGGAATGATGCGGGAATGTTATCTACAGTTAACGGATGGTTGAATGAACAGTTTTCAATGAAGGATTTGGGAAAGGCTAACTATGTTGTAGGGATCAAACTTATAAGGGATCGCAAGAACAAACAGATAGCCTTGTCTCAATTAACCTACATTAAGAATATGCTCAATAAGTTCGTCATGCAAGATTCCAAGAGGGGTTTCACACCTACTAGACATGGAAGCAAACTGTAAAAGGAATAAGCACCTAAAACCTAAGAGGAGGTTGAACGCATGCGTAACATTCCATATGCTTTAGCGGTTGGAAGTTTGATGTATTCTATGCTTTAAGCTACACCAGAGATCTGTTACACAATGGGACTAGTAAGCAGATTTTAGTCCAATATAGGAATGGAACATTGGACTGCGGTTAAGTGTATACTTAAATATCTTCGTAGGACGAAGAACTTAATGCTTGTTTTCTCTGGAAGTAATCTTATTCTGACAGGATATATAGATTCTGATTTCCAATCAGATGTTGATTCAAGTAAATCAACTTCTAGTTGTATACTTAATTTAGGAGGTGGAGCCATAGTCTAGAGGAGTGTCAAGCAATCTTGTATTGCTGATTCGACTATAAAGGCTGAGTATGTTGCTGTTTGTGAAGCAGCAAAGGAAGTAGCCTAGCTCTAAAAGGAGTCGGTAATATCACTATCTTGTTTAGGTTTATTATTATCCTTATACCGTATCATGTATAAATTGACATGATGATTTAGATATATTACTCCCGCAACAAATATGGCATGCTTTCTTTTCCCAATCCAACACCACTAACAGATATGGGACATCATTTGATACAGCCCGGTATCCACTAAAGGATATGGGCTAGATAAAAAAGCACTTAGTCACAACAAAAATAATAAATGAAAGCGAGTCTCGTGTGCACTGCATATGCCTGATATGAATGATTATGATGGTTTGAATAACTTTTGAATGTGATATGTGTTCAATGTAAAATGTGAAATGACTAATAGTGTATGTTCTTCAACATGATGAATTAAAGATTTGAGGTGAACTGCATGATTATATGAACTGTATGTTTAATGATTGAGTGAGCTATTGAGGATGGTCACTCACTAAGTTTGCAAAACGCACCCAAAATTTGCAATATTTTTCAAGCTCAGAAGAGTTACCCTGTTAGGCAAACGGGAGTATAGCCACAACATTCAAGTATGAGAAAGAGGTCAGGGTCAGTTCGTGTCTACATTTGTACTTTCTTATTTTTGTATCAATTTGTGTATTTTGCGATTTCTGCACAATTTTCTGCATGTAATAACTTCTAAAAATGGAAATATTTTGAATGAGAGTCACCAAAGTTTAATAATAATTATGATTTCAATGTTTGTGAAATAAAAGTATAAGCCTGAATTTGATTATTGATTTCCACTCACGCGAGTGAGTTTTTTTGTTTTAAAAAAATTTGCACTGAGTTTTGAGTGTTTGACTAATTGATTGTTCTAACATGCCACCCTCGTGCTATACATACTCGGATATCACTCAGGATGCCGCGTACATGTCTTGCGAGGGCAGGGTGCTACAGTGAATATGAAATTTAAGTTGCATGTAAAGGCAGAATGCGAAGTGCAGGAAGTTATAGGTGAATATGGAATTTAAGTTGCATATAAGTGCATAATGGGAAGTGCAAGAAGTTATGGGTGAATATGGAATTTAAGTTGTATGCAAGTGCAAAAATGGGAAGTGTAGAAAGTTAAAGGTAACTTTGCAATTTTATTATAAGAAGGGCAGGAATTTTGTTGTAAGAAGGGCCTTTTTTATATTAATTGAAATGGAGGAGGGTAAAATGGACTTTTAATTATTAGTGTAATTGGGTAAGGAATTTTTGGTAAATTAATCTAATAAAATTTTGTAAATTATAGGTCTGAAAGTTCGATAACGGAGAAATTGGGATTATCAATTAATTGAGTTCGAAGCTGAGGTAAGGATAATCTTAGACTTTACTTTTAAAATTAAATGCAGTTTTATTATTAATAAATTTTATTTTGAATTATTCATTAATTTAATTAATGATCAATAATTACATTCATTAGTTATATTTACTTTAATTATCAAATAATTAATATGGTATAAGGTGTTTCATTGTTATATTTTGTGACATTTTAATAAATGTATTACTTACTAAATTGACGGGAAATCTATTAATTATTTAGAGACTAATGGATAATAGATTGTGAATAATTGGTGAAAATCAAGAATTAGTAGTTGCCTAGGATCGTCTACATTCGATGGTCTAAGATGGATAAAATGAGTTGATGATATGAGTTAGTGGTGGCTAGGTATCTATCTGTGAAGTAGATACTGGGGCATCTTGAGTCCAGAGGATCTCCTATGCCAATGAGTAGGTACCGAAGTGGTATCGAGATATCCTAAGTCCTGGGGATATCCTGTGTCAATGGCTAGGTACTGGAGTAGTGAAGATTGAGAAATTAAGGTACCATGTGCCAATATTTATACATTTAATTACATTTTCACCTATGAGAGATTATGATGAGATTAGTCTGTAGACCATTAGATGTACACCTGCTAGGTTAATTTAGGCTTAGGAAATTCAATTAAATATTAGAATAAAACATAAATGACAATTGAAATTAATTTTTGTGTTAATCATAATTTGGAAAAAATTTTGAGATGTTTGTTAACTGTTTGGATTAGACTGACGACTATTATGTATATAAGTATAATATGTTAAATTTAATAAATTGACTAAGTGTTATAATTAATTATTGAGTTATTTGGTTTTAAGGGTAAGGTCAATTGTCCTCAATGAATAATTAGCAACTCACCCCTTCCCATTTTATGTTTTTTAGGAGATTGAGTGGTTACTGATAACCCTATACTACAAGACGGACCGAGTGAAGTTTTGGTGGGGCTAACAGATAACTTGTGTAAAGCTTTTGGATCATTTTTTTTAATGTGATAGCTCTGGTAGTTGTGTTATAAAGAATATTTTTGTATCTGGCAAACAATCCTCTCTTTTGGAACTAATGAGGAATTTGATAGTTAATGATATGTTTTGGGAACTATTTGGTAAATTATGGTTTAAGAATTTTAGGAGTGTCACATTGGGTGGTATCAGAGTGGGTTACATTTCTAAGGACGTATTGAGTAAAATAAACTAATGATGTGTTCTTATCTCTTTTAGGATGGCTTCAGGAGAGAATAATGTTAGTCATAAGTCACCTGGGGAATCGGGGAGTTTGATTCATGCTCTCTGATTAGGGGGATGCCTTAGAAAATATGGTAGGAGGAGAGGTGCCAATGTCATAGATGATGCAGTAGACTATCACTGCAGCACCAGGCCAAAGTGATTCTGGGGTAGATCGAAACTTGGAGTGGATTAATAAGATTGGTGTAGTAGAGTTTCGAGGTACTACGAATCTTGAGGAGGTTGAGGCATGGTGGGAGTAGAAAGAGATCATTTTTAGATCATCTGGAGTGTACATCACGAAGAAGGTTACAATACATTGTTTCCTTATTCCAGGGCAATGCACTGACTTGGTGGAAGTTAGTGAAGAGATCCTATAAGACCCAAGAGATGACTTGGCAAGAGTTACAAAGAGAGTTCAGATATAAATACACTTCGTGGATATATGGAGATCGAAAGAAGATGGAGTTCATAAGTTTAGTTCAAAAAGAGAAGATATCAATGGTAGATTATGAGGCTCGCTTTACAACTTTGTCTAAGGATGCATGGGAGTTTATAACAAATCTCGAAGACAGATGTTACAGATTTCAGCAGGGTTTAAGGACAGATATTCGTTTGGTATTGGGAACTACTATTTCTGACTTCAAGAAGTTGGTAGAGATTGCACTTAGAGTGGAGGATGTAATAAAACAAGGTAGAAGGAGAAGAGAGTTAAAAAGGTAATCAAAGAGTCATCATAGAGAGGGGAGTCGGTTTGTTAAGAGGGGAGCTACTCATTCATACTCTATTAGTACTGGGGGATCTAAGAGAGTCGGTGCCACATTGAACAGGCATGGTAGTTTCTACAGGTCTAGTGGAGGAGCTGGCAAATATTCAAGATAGCATAGCACTGCCAGTGTACCAACAATTGGATCTGACAGAGGGGCTAGTCAGAGGTTTAAAGGATCTTTTGATAGAGGAGTTAGAGGATATCTGAGTTATGCCACTTGTGAGAGATTTCATAGAGGACCATATAAGGGGCCTATTAGGATTAGTCAAGTATGTTATATTTGTGGAGAGCGAGGGAATTTATAGAGGAGTGGTCTGGCAGTAGGGATGAGTCTAAGAGTAAGGGCAGAGGAGACAGTAAAGGGTCAGAGGGGTGCCTTTGGTTTGGGTAGAGGTTCAAGTAGAACTGGTGGTAAAGGTGGTGGTAGAGGAGTTGGACGTGCATCAGCATTGGGTATAGGTACTGGTGGGACATCCTTAGCTTAGAGTCAAACTCAGGCGAGGATATACTATATGATGAGGGAGGAGGCACCTATGGCCAATGATGTTATTTCTAGTATTATTTCATTATTTAATATTAACATTCATATGTTAGTATACACAAGATCTAAACACTCTTACATTTCTTTAGAGTTTGTTTCTAGAGTTCTACGGGAGGTTAGTCCTTTAGGATATGACCTAAGAGTGTCGTTGCTAGTAGGAGACTGTGTGGTGGTAAATAGTGTAAAAAGGGGAAATGGCAGTGAGGATTGGCAAAGTGGAACTACCAGCTAACTTGATAGTGATGGATTTAAGGAATTTTGATATGATTCTCGAGATGGATTGGTTGGCACAACATCGGGCTATAATAGATTGTTTTATAAAGGAGGTGATGATAGAGCCTTTGGGTAACCCAAAAGTGATATTTGTGGTGGATCGCAGGGTGGTTCCACCATATGCGATCTCGGCTATGACTGCTAGAGGGTTCATATTAGATGGATGTGAGGCATGTTTGGCTCATATTATAGATATGCAGGAGGTGAGTCTTGGATTAGAAGATATTCTCGTGGTAAGGGAATTTCTGGACATATTCTTAGATGATTTACCAGGTTTACTACCTCAATGAGAGATAGATTTCACCATTGAGACTATGCATAGAATGGCACCGATTTCCATGACACCTTACAGGATGGCTATTGTTGAGTTAAATGAGTTGAAAAGACAATTAGAGGAGTTGTTGGAAAAGGGTTTTATTAAACTGAGCACATCATCATAAGAGCTCTAGTGTTGTTTGTGAAGAAAAAAATGGCAGTATGAGACTATGCATAGATTACAAGCAGTTAAACAGGGTGATAGTAAAGAATAAGTATCTATTGCTAAGGATATATGATCTTTTGGATCATCTGAGGGGAGTCGCTATATTGTCTAAGATTGAATTGAGATTAGGATACTGACATTTGAGGATAGCTGAGTCCAGTATTCCCAAGACAATTTTTTGTACTCGGTATGGCCATTATAAGTTCCTAGTATTGCCTGTAGAGTTGACTAATGCACCAACTACAATCATGGCATTGATGAACAAGACTTTTCAAGAGTATCTAGATCAATGTATGATAGTGTTCATTGATGATATATTGGAGTATTCAAGGAGAAAAGAGGGGCATAAGCAACATTTGAGGATTGTGATACAAATTCTAAGGGAAAGACAGTTGTATGCAAACTTAAGTAAGTGTGAGTTTTGGATGGAGCGAGTAGTTTTCTTTGGACATGTGGTGTATCGAGAGGGGGTGATGCCTGATAGTACTAATTAGGTAAAGGCAATTATGGAGTGGGAACTACCTAGAAATATATCAGAGATAAGGAGTCGGTGGGTATTATCAGAGATTTGTAGATGGATTTTCGATAATAACTAGCCTGTTAACTAAATGTTAGAGAAAGGAGTTTAGTTTAAGTCGAACAATTAGTACCAGGAGAGTTTTGAGGAGCTTAAGTAGAGATTAACTTTAAGCCCAATTTTGGTTTACCATCAGGTGGTGCAGGTTTTGAGGTATATAATGATGCTTCAAGGATAAGTTTAGGGAGTGTACTAATACAACGTGGAAAGGAAATAGCTTATATCTCTCATCAGCTGAGATCACATGATTAGAATTATCCCACCTATGATCTAGAGTTAGCGGCGATTTTGCATGCTTTTAATATTTGGAGACATTATTTTTATAGAGAGACATTCTGAATCCTTACAGATCACAAAAGCCTTAAGTATATTTATCTCAAAGGGAGTTAAAACTTAAGGTAGAGAAGATGGATTGGGCTGTTGAAAGATTATGATTGTACTATTGATTAGCATATGGGGAAGGCTAATGTAATGGTAGACGCTTTAAGTAGGAAAGCTCTAACGTAATGGCTAGTTTAAGTGGACACAATAGGATACCATTAGTGAAGTTTAGGGCATTAGATACAAAGTTAGAGATTGTTTATTTGAGTGGCTTATTGGTGACAATACAAGTCCAACTAGATTTGGGAGATAAGATCAGAGAGGCACAAGCTTAGGATTCCTATCGGATGTAGATAAGGGAGAGAGTGCAACAGAATAAGGGAATTAATTTTTTAGTAAGAGCTGATGGAGTGTTGGTGATTGTGAGGTGAGTTTCTGTATCGGATGTAGATGGATTATAAGAGGAAATTCTTAAGGAAGCTCACAATGCACTATATGCAATGCATCTGGGTATTAAAAAATGTATCAAAACTTAAGACCTTATTACTAGTAAACAAAAATGAAGAAAGATGTAGCAGAGATTGTGTCAAGGTGTTTAACCTATCAGCAAGTTAAGGCAGAGCATCAAGCTCCAATAGGGAAAGTTAAAACCTTAGCCATTTTGTTGTGGAAGTAAGAGAAAATTTTGATAGATTTTGTGGTAGTGTTACCAAGGACCAGACATAGATATGACTCAGTTTAGGTTATGGATATGCTAACTAAGTCAACTCATTTCTTACCTACAAAGTAGACAGGCTCATAAGACAAGCTTGCTAAGTTATATGTTGATGAGATTGTGAGATTACACGGGTTCCATAGTCTATTGTATCAGATCGAGATCCATAGTTTACTTCTCAATTTTGGAAGAGTTTATAAATAGCTTTAGGGACTAGGTTTTATTTGAGTATCACCCTCAGTTGGATGGACAGTCAGAGCGTACAATTCAGAAATTGGATGATATGATGAGAGCTTGTATGCTGAACTTTAAGGATGATTGGGATAGATATTTACCTTTGATAGAGTTTGCATATAACAATAGTTATCACTCTAGCATCAGTATGATATTATTTGAGGGATTATATGGTAAGCGGTATAGAGATCCGATATGTTGGGATATAGTGGGAGTCAGATTATTAGAGGGGCCAAAGTTGGTTCAAGAGACGATGGAGAAAATGAAGGTAGTAAGGCAATGCTTGAAGGTAGCTCAAGGTCATCAAAAGAAATATGTTGATCAAAATAGTTAGGAGATGGAATACAACGTTGGAGAAATGGTATTTCCTCGAGTATCACCTTGGAGGGGAATTATGAGGTTTAGTAAGAGAGGGAAGCTAAGTCCAAGATATATTAGGCTATATGAAATTGTATAGCATGTGGGGTCATTAGGTTACAGATTAGCATTAACACCAGAGTTATCACAGATTCATGATATGTTCAATGTGTCAATGTTGAGACGGTACCAGTGAAATCCTAGTCATATTATATTGAGGCATGAGATTGAAGTTACAAATGACTTGACTTATAAGGAGCAGCTCATGGTGATATTAGATAGACAAATTAGAAAATTAAAGAGGAGGGAGATTCTGATGGTGCGCGTTTTTTGAAGTCATCATCATTCTCCAAGAGAGGCAACTTGGGAGGTACAAGATGAAGTTTGACGTCAATATACTCATTTATTTAGATCCTTAAGTATGTAATTTAATTTTGAGGATGAATTTCTTTTACAAAAGGAGATCTGTAAACCCTAATAATTAATATAAGTTACCCACAGCCTAATCTAACTCACAACCTTTAAACATGTATAAAAGAAACAGAATCTCGATATTAGATGATAACACACGAAAATCACATTTTTTTCTTCATCTTTCTCTCAAATTTTCCAGCTAGTAAGTGTCTAAATCACTACTCTTTCTCTTGCATGTACCACTTCCTTTATAGGTTTCCCTTAATGTGCTTGTTTTGTAGAAAAATTAAAGGGAGTTGTGGTTGGTTAACAAAATCAAAAGTCCTTACATTTAGGTAAAATTCCAGGAACCATTTTTATTTCTTTTGTGTGATTTTGATCATTCTACACTAGATTGTAGATGATTTGCATGAAGCGATAAAAAGGGAGAAAATGTGGCTAGAAAATAATGAAAGAAGAAAAGAGAGAAGAAGAGGGCAGGGAGAATATGATGGCTTTGTTTTGAAATTTTAATTTTTATGTAGGGGTAGAATGAGAAGTTCAGAAAGTTAAGGGTGAATCTAGAATTTAAATTGCATGTAAGGGAAAAATGGGAAGTTCAAAACCAAATCCCATATATCATATCACTCAGAATTTAGGACCTAATCACAATATTCATCATATTTCAACAAGTCCATTATGAACACAAGAATTTCATATAAGGATAATCTAATCATTCATTTCATCTCATTCATATCATCCACATATACACAAACATAGCATATCATTGTATCCACACAATTCAGTCATTCTTAGCAAATATTCACATGGTATATGTAAAGATACCAATGCAAACGCATGTGAGTCTCCATTTTCATTTTTATTTTGTTGTGACTGAGTGCCTAATAATTGTCCCATATCCCTTGCGTATACCAGACTTATTTTAGGTACTGAACCATATACCTTGTGGATACCGGGTTTATTTCAGACCTATATCTCTTGTGGATACCGGGATTATTTATAACTAAGTCTGTGGTTCTTTCTGTATCTTATGACCTTTAATCTCATTTCAGGCTAGCCACTTTGGTCATAACTCCTTTATCTGATCATGCACATCAATGTTAAGAAATGAGTCATCTCATATAATGTGTTATCAATCACTTTTATTTGGTAAGCACAATCATCGGATTAGAGTCCGACATTCGGCATTTAGTTGAGCATCAACTATTCCATTCACATTCACACTCGCATTTACCATCAGACTTTGGTCTGGCATTCAACAATAATGTTAAGTATCACCTATTCAGTGAAATTCACATACAATGAGCACTTCCAATACAATCTCAAATAATGATCTCCTCAGACAATTGATGTCTAGAATTATCACAATCAAACCAGTAACAATTCATTATGTAAAAATTTCAACAAGAGCAATTCAAGCACCGTCAAGTACTACTAAGTCATCTCACTACATATATAACTCAAACATAAAAAAAAACATATAATTGAGTTGACACATCTAGGTTAACTCACATTATACTTTAGTAAGCTATTGCCTTAATGATCCAACAATGTTTGGATGTTATCGGTGTTTTTGTGCTTATATTGTCATGCAACACACACAATTCACATATTACTAAGTTGATCAATCACATAATTATTCATCCATGCACATGCATATGTGTCATGTTCACTACATGTTCAATTGACTATCTTGGGCATTTATCCATAATCACATCACTTGACCATTTACGACATCATTTGTGTATGTCAATCTTACGCTTAGGTTCATAGATCAAAAAACTTAGTTTATCTAGTCTTATAATTCAATAATCCATCAGTGGTATTCTAGCATTTTATGATCTCATAATACTCAATTCTCATTCACCTTTACTTAATATTCATCATTCATCTTAATAGAATCACAGTAGCCATCGTAGGTTCACCTTCATTTCCGTAACGTCACAAAATAGATTTGAACACTTAATATTTAACAATCCATTCTTACATTATAACCTAATCATCACCCTAAACATGTCACTCATTTAATCACTTATTTAAGCATCATTTAAAATTCAATTCAAGCTTCATTTAAGCCTAGAAGCATCATAAGGAAGTTCCTAATCATTTGACATTGTAATCCACAAATAAAGGAAGTCTATTGGATGTTTAGCCAATTCCCATTTTTTAGCTTTTCCAACTCTATTTTCAGGTCAATTTTTTATGATCATTATGACCTAGAAAATGAAGTATGTAGGCAAAACCTTCTTCTAAAAGAATTTTTCTATATGTCTTAGGTTTTAATGAAATCAAATTTATTTAGATTGGTTTAGTATTCTGCAAGTTATGCCCAAAATACTAAAGACTATTCTCAAACAATGACAACACCTAGCACTCAACTTCAAACTGAATTTAGAAACCCTTAAAGATAGAATTCAAAATTCAGTTCCTTCATGAGAATTGTAGCTGTATGTCTCTAGTGTAATATAAAATAAAAATCAACCCATTTACATATCTACAAATTAAGATATGGCTAAAATACAGATGCTTATTTAGTGGAAACACTGCATCTAACATATTCCAACACACGTCATCATTAACTTTCAATAAATCATTATCAAGACATTTCCTCGCAAACCATTTCACAGAAACATTGATAAGATATTAGTAATCATTTTGAATGTTTTATAGTTCCACTAATTTGGACTCTAAGGTCCTTAAAAATCAAGAAATAATACAAGGTTCCTGCACAGGGGTCTATCACAGGCAATATTGGGGAAACGGACATAACTCGAGCTCTAGTCACTATTTTCTTAAGCCACTTTCACATTGGTGAAGTTAAGACCTATATATACAACTTTAATTGTTCGAGTTTCTTCAAATTCATGCTGTATGGATATGAAAGATAGATTGAAATAGAAAGGTGAAACTACCTTGATAACTTCTTTCTTTCTCCTCTACTATCTTTTTTCTTTCCTTCTCTTCTCATTTTCATTTTTCTCTCTCTTCTAACCTTATGGCCAGCCTCCACTCTCACTTTCTATTGGCTTTTTCATCCATTTTCTTTAGAAAATTCAAGGTCGATTAATCCATGTGTTACCATTCTATTGGTCCATATGTCACCCTTCTATTAGTACATATGTTAACCTTCTATTGATCGATACATCACTATTCTATTGGTTCATATGTCACTCTGCTGTGGGTACAAATGTTATCCTTTTATTGGTTCAATGTCACTTACTTTAGGCTCCACATGTCACCGATTTAAGCCTCTATATGTCACTACTTGTAAGGCTATACATATCACCAATTATAAGGCTAATTTTGTCATCATTTGTAAA
Organism: Erythroxylum suave; assembly: GCA_027563595.1. Lineage (NCBI taxonomy): Eukaryota > Viridiplantae > Streptophyta > Magnoliopsida > Malpighiales > Erythroxylaceae > Erythroxylum > Erythroxylum suave. The sequence goes on from JAOSBN010130723.1 coordinate 13,148, forward strand.
GCTACATATGTCACCATTCTGGAGCTCCACATGTCACAAGTCTAAAGTGTCATTTGTGGCAAATTTAAAGGGTCACTTTTCATCATGTACTCAAGATACTTGTCATCTAATTAACTTAAGCATTTGTCACTGATTTCTAATTTATCATGTCATCATTTTATAGGCCTAATCAACCTAAATTCTCATGTATTAATTTGTCTTACTCTTTAACATTTTTCTTAAATTAGATGCAATATCACCTCATCAATTACCCAATTGTAATGATAAATTCCCAATTCACTAATTATAATCTATCAATTCATGTTATTTGTAAATCAAATGCAAAACAATGGGATTGCACATTCATATCACATCATTTTCATTCAATACCCTGGAATATATAAATTGAGAGCATATACTATCTTGCAATGTTTTCTAAATCATGGTTCATATGTGTATACGACTATTATGCATATGAATAAAATGCACTTCATAAATTCTTAAATGAAATAACTCATGTGACTCAATCTAACAATTTAATCTCTTAACAATTTTAAGAGGTAGGATATCAAAACTTTCCCCCTTAGGAAATTTCATCCTTGAAATTCTTACTTGACTTATCAAACATATGGAGATAATGTTGTCTTATGTTTTCCTTAGTCTCTTAAATAACTTCTCTCAAATGATTTCTCCAATAACTTTTACTAGAGGAATTACTTGATTCCTTAACTGTTTAATCTGATAACTAACTATTTTTGTTGGTTTCTCTATATAACTCAAATTACTTGCAATCTCAACTTTTTTAGCTAGTAATATATGCCTTAATATATTATCCATATAACGAAAATGCATATTTATAAGCCAAATATTGATATTCAATACTCATTCATACAAATTATCAATACAATTGCACATTAGCACAATTCATCACTACAACCAATATAAATGCTCATCAATACCAATTATTTATACTGTCATGTTGTATTTCTGATTTATGACTGTTAAGTTTCCTTTCTGTGTTAAGCCTGCATATTTTCTGTAGGTGTGGATAACAGATATTGTTTTGTGTAACTTCTTTTATCAGTCCTAAACTACCTTAATCCCACTGCAGATCATTTTCGCTTTATCAACTGTATCTTGAATCAATTATAGGTCATCAATATTCCTCAGACCCTCTTTGTCCTAATATAACAGTGTTCGACATCTTCTACCATTTAATTTCATGATCATATTCTCTTGTTCTATATCATTGCCAACATTTTCAGAAGTTCTACTACACATACGATAACCACTCATCCCAGACTTATTCTCTTCTTCAAATTTAAACCTCAAGCTATATTTTGCAAGTCTCAAACTAAACTTTGCAAGTGTCCACCAAATTCTGTTATAGAGTAATCAATTATAAGAAAAATAAGATGTAGACTGCAAATCTAACGTAAATGTTTAAATATGTAATTTCTATACAAATACATTCCATTTCTTATACCTTGATTTTTATAACATAAGCTACCTCAATTACATATATTGATCATTAAATATTTCATAATATCAAGTATGGAAAGCATCTCAATTTTAGTCTCTGTTCATCTATAGCAGGTAGATATAGTTTATCATCACATGTAAAGGTATGACATATCCATTCATACAAACCAATCAATATCTAACAATATCACCAAATAAGACAATATATCAATGTTCATAACTCATATTTCTAATTCCTCAAAATTAGAGATCATATCTGTTTCATTTCCAATAATACATTTCACATGACATATAATGTGAATAGTTTCTAGCATTTTTCAGTCTTGGATTTTAAATTAACTAATAATTTAACTACAAAAAATCAACAACTATTAATATGTTTGATCCTTTATACAAAGTTTTCAAGTCCTTCAAGCAATAGTAATAACATCATCTCGAATTCAAGGACCCAGTAATGTAACATTTGGTCTACATGATATAATTAGTGAAAGTCTTTATAGAAAGAAGATTTCTCTCCAAAGTTACTCATATTGTTCTTCAAATCTTTCTTAGTCAGCTATATTCATCGTTGCTTTTCCACCATTCATAATATTTCAACATAATCAATTTCTGTCATATCTTACATAATCAGAATATTCTATATACTAAAGCCCAGTGATGCAGTAAGCATGCGTATTTACGCTTATGCCTTGATATGGACCATTAAGATCATTACATCTTATCTAGAGGTTTATTTTCAAAAGGTCACCAATTGATATCTCCAGCTGATGATACCTTGATCTCAATTGATTCTAGATAACATTTGGGTATCCTATGACTATACAAAAGTTACCTATCCTTGGTAGTTACCATTTCAATATATCCACTTAAATTAACACTTCTACTGCACTACTCTGATTCATCTCAATTTTTTAGGACTAGTGCTTAAGAGCATTCAATATGTCATAGATGACTCCCCGTATAATATCTAAGCATGTAATACGTATGTGCTCAGTAGCATCATTCGTCAAGGTAACCATATTGTCAGATGTACACTCGAAATAACTGGTCAACTTAACCTTGAGGGCTTCTACATATATTAGTATCATTTATTTCATCTCCTAGTTATCATTTATTTCATCTTATTATCATTTTTGGTTTTTCTCTAAACTTTTTTTGTCACTTTAAATCTTATCATTTCCACCAGCATCTCTAGTTTTCTTAGTCAAATCTACGAAAATGTACTCACATTTACATCAATTCAAATGTGTACAACCATAGTTCAAAACTAATGTCATATTCGATAGTATAACCACACATACAAATTCATTGAATCTAGGTCTAACTTCCCAAATCTTATAAGATCACCCATACCTATGTAATGAATATTCAATCATATGATCGATACAACACGTTTACTGGCCCCTTTTGTTTTCCAAACCATTTTCAATCTTTGTTAAATCTACTATATGATATTAACAACTTTTCATTTCCTGTCACTCTAACTGGTCATCATTCATTTCATTGCATCTAACAGTTCAGACTCTTAATGAATGTTCATACATGTGACTTATTTAAATGCAACTAAGATTGGGGATCAGTTGCCAGTGTGTGCTCTGACATGATCAAGTTGTATGTATCTTGACATATATTGGGATAAATGCTCATGTAAGAAGCTAAACTTGGGCTTTAATACCAAAGTGTAACATACCACTCCCATAGAGAATATACCCGACATACCAAAGGACATTCGGGAACATACTTTACAAAAATGGCATATTAAGATGGTTAAATCAATTCATTCTTTTACTTTTTAATCTATCACACAATAACATAAAATATTCCAATAATTATATTGCTCCATTTTTATTCACTAACACATACAGTCTTAAATGTCATTGCATTTTCAAAATTCACATATACAATATACAAAAGTTGAGAGATACAATCCTTGATACAAAATAACTAAGACATTTGCAGGTCCAAATGATCCTGACACTGACCCATATCTGAATGTAGAAGTTACTTCAACTAGACTAGCTAGATTTCTCATGAACCTGAAAAACAATGGTGTAATTTTGATGAGTTTGCGAACTAAGTGAGTGAGCCATCTTTGATGTGCTCACTCAAAACAGAAATAAATATTGCAAGTATATAACATAGTTTAATAAGTATCTCACATCATTTAGAATCAAATCTCATATATCATATCGCTCAAAATTTAAGACCTGATCGCAGTATTCATCATATTTCAACAAGTCTGTTATGAACACAAGCATTTCATATAATCATTTCAGGATAATCTAATAATTCATTTCATCTCATTCATATTATTCACATATACACAAACATATCATATCATTGTATCCACGCAATTCAGTCATTCTTTGCAAATATTCACATGGTACATGTAAAGATACATGTGCAAACAAATATGAGACTCCACTTTCATTTTTATTTTGTTGTGACCGAGCACCTATTAATTGTCCTATATCTCTGATAGATATCGAGCTTATTTCAGGTATTGACCCATATCCCCTGTGGATACCAGGCTTATTTTAGGTACTGACCTATATCCCTTGTGGATACCGGGCTTCTTTATAACTGAGCTTGTGGTTCTTTGTGCATATTCTAAGCTTTAAGCTCCTTTCAAGCTGGCCACTCCGGTCATAACTCCTTTATTTAATTATGTACATCAATGTCATGAAATGCATCATCTTACATAACGTGCTATCAATCACTTTTATTTAGTAAGCACAGTCATTTATCACAATCATCATATCAGAGTCCGGCATTCAACATTCAGTTGAGCATCATTTATTGCATTCACATTTACCATTGGACCTTAGCCCGGCATTCAACAATAATGTTAAGTATTACCTATTTAGTGAAATTCACATACAATGACCGCTTCTAATACAATCTCGAATAATGATCTCCTTGAATAATTGATGTCTAGAATTATCACAATTCTAGTAACAGTTTATTATGTAAAAATTTAAACAAGAGCAATTCAAGCATAGTCAAGTACATGTAAGTCATCTCACTACACGTATAACTTAAATAGAAAAGAAACATATAATTGAGTAGACATATCTAGGTTAACTCACTTTATGCTCGAGTAAGCTATTACCTTGATGATTCAGTAATGTCTGGATGTTGTCAGTGTATTTCTACTTGTATTGTCATGCAATACACATAATTCACATATTACTAAGTTGATCAATCATATAATTATTCATCCATGAACATGCATATGTGTCATGTTCAATGCATGCTCAATTGAGTATCCTGAGTATTTATCCCTAATCACATCACTTGACCATTTACAACATCATCTATGTATGTCAAGCTTACGCTTAGGTTCATATATCAAAGAACTTGGTTAATGTAGTCTTATAATTCAATCATCCATTAGTAGTATTCTAGCATTTTATGATCTTATAATAGTCAATTCTCATTCATCTTTACTTAATATTCATCATTCATCTTAATGGAATTACACTAGTCATCATATGTTCACCTTCATTTCTACAACATCTTAAAATTCCAGATCTGAGCACTTAATATTTAATAATCCATTCTTACATTATAACCTAAATCATCACCCTAAACATGTCACTCATTTAATCACCTATTTAAAAATCATTTTAAGATCAATTCAACCTTCATTCAAGCTTAGAAGCATCATAGGGAAGCGCATAATCATTTGATGTTGCAATCCACAAATAAAAGAAGCATATTGGATGTTTAGCCAATTCCCATTTTCTAGCTTTTCTAACTCTATTTTCAGGTCTATTTTGTATGATCATTATGACCTACAAAATGAAGTATTAGGCAAAACCTACTTCTAAAAAATGTTTCTATATGTCTCAAGTTTCTAATAACATCAATTTATTCATATTGGTTCAGTATTCTGCAAATTATGCCCAAAATACTAAAGAATGTTCTCAAATAATGACAGTACCCAGTACTCAACTTCAAGCAAAATTTAGAATAGAGATCAAATTCAAATTCAATTCCTTCATGAGAATTGTAGATGTATGTATCTAGTGTAACCTAAATTAAAAATAAACCATTAGGATTTCTCAAAATTAAGATATGGCAAAAATACAGATGCCTATTCAATGGAAATACTACATCTAATGTATTCCAGCATACTTCATCATCAACCTTTAATAAATCGTTATCAAAACATCTCCTAAGAAAACCGTTTCACAAAAACATTGATAATACTCATTAATCATTTTTCATGTTTTATACTTCTTCTAATTTGGACTCTAGGGTCCTCAAAAATTAGGAAATAATACAAGATTCCTACATAGGGGTCTATCACAGGCAATATTGGGGAAACACACACAACTCGAGCTCTAGTCAATATTTTCTCAAGCCACTTTCATAGAGGTCAAGTTAAGACCTATATCTACAACTTTTGTTCTTTGATTTTCTTCAAATTCGTTCTCTAAGGATATGAAAGAAAGAAGAAATTAAAACTAGAATTTCGACTTACCTTGATAAATTCTTTCTTTCTCATCTTCTCTTCCTTTTTTTCTTTCCTTCTCTTCTCATTTTCGTTTTTCTCTCTCTTCTAACCTTATGTCCAGCTTCCACTCTCACTTCTATTGCCTTTTTCATCCATTTTCTCTAGAAAATTGAAGAAGGTCAATTAATCCATGTGTTACCATTCCATCGATCCATATGTCACCCTTCTATTGGTACATGTGTTCTTCTATTGGTCGATATATCACTATTCTATTGGTCCATTTGTCACTCTTCTATAGGTACATATGTTATCCTTCTATTGGTCTATGTGTCACTTACTTTAGGATCCATATGTCAATAATTTAAGCCTCTATATGTCACTACTTGTTTCTTCACATCTCACTAATTATAAGGCTACATATGTCATTTTTTATAAAGCTACATATGTCACCATTCTGAAGCTCCACATGTCATAAGTATAAAGTGCCACTTGTCACAAATTTAAAGGATCAATTTTTATCATACACTCAAGCCACTTTTCGTCTAATTAACTAAGCCATTTTTCACTGATTTCTAATGCCACGTGTCATCATTTCATAGGCCTAATCAACCTAAATTCCCATGTATTAATTTGTCTTGCTCTTTAACATTTTCTTAAACTAGATGCCCATATCACCTCATCAATTACTCAATTGTAACGATAAATTCTCAATTCACTAATTATAATCCATCAATTCATGTTATTAGTAAATCAAATGCAAAACAATGGGACTGCACATTCATTTTCGTTTCAGACCCCGAAATATGTCAATTGAGTGCATATACTATCTTGCAATGTTTTCAAAATCATGATTCATATGTGTATAAGAATATTATGCATGTAACTGAAATGCGCCTCTAAAATTCTTAAATGAAATAACTCATATGACTCAACCTAACAATTTAATATCTTAAAAATTTTAGGAGGCAAGATATTACATAGGCTACATTCGATAGTCTTAGATGGATAGGATGAGTTAATATGAGTGAGTAGTGGCTGCTAGGTATCTATTCATGGAGCAGATACTGAGGCATCCTGAGTTATAGGGATGTCTTATGCCAATGAAAAATTACTAGAGTGGTACCAGGATATCCTGAGTCTTGGGGATATCTTATATCGATGGCTAGGTACTGGAGTAGTACCTAGGTGAAGATTAAGAAATTAGGTACCCTCTGTCGATATTTATACATTTAATTATGTTTCCACTTATAAGAGATTATGATGAGATGAGCTAATAGACCATTGGATGTACGCCTACTAGGTTAAGTTGGGACTAGGAAATTCAGTAAAGTATTGGAATAAAATATTAATGGAAGTTGAAATTAATATTTATGTTAATCATAATTTAGCAAAATTTTTGAGATGATTGTTAACTATTTGGATTAGACTGAGGACTGTTGTGTATATACGTATTATGTTTTTGATTTAGTCAATTGACTAATTGTTATAATTAATTATTGAGTTACTTGGTTTTAAGGGTAAGGTCAACTATCATCATTGAGTTGGCAGCTTACCCCTTCCCATTTGATCTTTTTATGGTTGTGCAATATGTTGCACATGCAAGCCAACTGCCAAACGTTTAAGGTATAAAGAAAAGGTGGAAAGAAAAGGAGCAAAAAGGTAGTGTAGAGTGAAAGCAAAGAGGACCAAAGCGATCAAATCAGAAGAACAAAATACTAGCAGAAATAAAAGAAAGAATGCAGCAGCTCTCACATGGGTGAGAGGGAAACCTCACCACCTTAACCCTAGGTTTTTAGTAATAGCAACAGGTAACAGTGAGGGTTGTTTTATGAAAGGTTTGGGTGTTTTCGTTTAGAGAAAAGCCTCCAGATGGTGACAGTCATGTGACATAAAAGAATATGAGTGTTTTTGGCTGGTAAAAGCTTTGGAAGCTTTGGGAGAGAATGAAAAGAGCAACCAAAGCTCTCAACCATAAGAGATCCATGGAGGGGTAGCTTCCTGACACCAGTTTGGAGGTGACATCAACACCGACGACTCAGTTAATCATTCCTTCCTTATATTTGTTGTTTCTTTCTCTCTATAGGAAGATTATGTTATCCCATGTTTATTGTTTGGGTGTTGTGAAAAGATGATTTGAATGCATTTATTGGATCATTTTATTATAATCCCATTGCTAAAATTTCAATATAATCTGTAATTGTTATGTTGAAATTCATTTGTAGTGACTAATGGTTTGTAATCATTAGGAATAACATAACCTGTTGGGATAGCCATGGTTACATGCATCACATACATGCGAATGCAATGTGATACAAAGGTTTCCTTTAGACTCGAACTTTTCTATAATTCTATCGCCAACACCCTTGTATGGCAGTCTCACTTAGCCCACTTTAAACAAGACTCAGCCCTTACCAAACCCTCAAAGTGTTTCACTCACGCACTCGAAGAAACAATGCTTAAGAAAGCAATAAGAAAGTAAAGACAACTTGAACCTATAGAGATATGGCTTAAACCAACCTTTATATTACTTTCCCTTAAAAGAATACAAGGAATGCTCTCTCTCTAAAGTAAGTTGAGAGCAAAGCTCAAATGAGCTATATATAGGCCTTTTGACTTGGAAGTCAAGTTACATTCAGAATCCCACATAATCTGAACTACCTAATCCCACTCAAACTGATCTACCTAGGATCGAGCGAAGACCACATCTATCTCTATCATATTATACCACACGGACCAATTGGATGAGACCCCCATCCAAATAGGACTCTAACTGATAAGATAGAATCTACAAGATAACAAAAAGATAGAGTTTAGATTCCACTAGGAAACTAGCATCCTTATCCGCGAAGATTTGTACTATCTTCAAATGTTGAACCCCACTGTAACTCTAATTCTTTGTCATCGCCACATCATCCAAGATCTCTTCACAATCTTTATCCGTTGATGTTGTAATGTGATCTCGGCGAAGCCCGCATAGCACCCTAGCCTAAACCAACGCTTCCCACAACAAGTTCGTTAGTCGTGGTCTATCCATCCGAGCTTGTGCTAAGTCTTTAGTCCATCAAGACCTTATCCTGGGTCGAGACAATCTCCATTAGGTCTGAGACTCTACCAAAATTCGCACCAAGTTCGATCCCACTTGCCCAGTTTTGCCTTAGAGTTTTCACATGCCTCCCTCATGCGTGAATCCAGTGAACCTCCCCCCTAAAGCTCCTCCTAAAGGTCACTGAGAGGTGCTCCGAAGTTTAGGGGTATAACAAACCACCCCCACTAGATGAATTTGACGCCCTCGTCGAATTAGTCTATTGGCACTCCTCCATGAGTGGTTTCTTCGAAGACTCTTCAGTTAGCTCTTGAAGACTGTCACAAGCCTTCACATCCATTGGCACTTCATCTATATCATTTTCCTAATCCATCAAGGTTGTCTTTGCCTCCACTTGGACTCACCTTCTCTAGGCTCATCTCGCCCACTAGAGACATGCTGAGAAGAGCTTCATCCGCTGAGCTTTCTCTATCACCTTGATACTCCGCGATCTTGGCAATGATATGATCTTTACCCGCCTTTTGTTTCGGGCTTCCTTGAGCATAGTTTGGCTTCTTTCCAACGATCATAGCTGACACTTGTGCTACCGATGCTGTAATCTCCTTCGTCCCACCAACAAATCTACAACCTTTAACAAAGAAAGATTTTTCGTCATACATAACCATCATACCTTCCAAACTTGGGTACAGCACCATCTTTGCTGCCTTAAGGAAGTCGACCCCCAATATCATTTCGAAATCCTCAAGTGGTACGACCAGGCAATTCATCTTGACACCCCAACTCCCGATGTTTACTGAGACGTTGTAAGTAGCTCCCATCACCGCTTGTTCCTTTCCCGTAGGGTTCTTGACTTCATTGGGGTTGTAGACACTCTAAGCCCTAACTTACGCACCATCCTTTCCACTACGAAGTAATGTGATGCACCTATATCTACCAACGCGGTCACGTCTAGCCCATTGACCTGTATTCCCACATACATTAGTTCATCATAAGGATTAGGTTCTTTATTAACCGCATTTAACAACACAATCGAATTTATTGCCGCCTCCTCCGAAGACCTTTCTCTTCTTCGTTTATCAGAGCATTTAGCTTCTCTTCCTCGGAAACTCTCTCGCATAATGTGGTCCACCGCATAGATAATAAGAAATCTTGGCCTTTCTAGAGGACATCTCCCACTCTCGGAGCCACTATCTTGCTTGCTTTTCCCGTCAAAGTCTCCCTTCTTAGATTTCTTCTTCTTCTTCCCCTTGGTATTCTCCTGTTGAGCATGGCAATGGCTCTTCAAAGAATTAGAGGAGCTTGCCTTAGTTTCCTTCGCTACTCGAAAGTCCACCAAAGCATCAGTGGCTGCGATTGCACCAACCACGTCTTTCACATTTTGCCTCCGCAACTCCATTTGCACCTATGGTTATAACCCAGACAAAAAGTTGAAGAGCTTGTCCTCGTCTGACATGTTTTCAATATCAAGTAACAAAGAGCTAAAAGACTTAACATAGTCTCTTACCGAACCTTATTGTTTAGTTTCTTCAAGGCATCCCTCGCGAGCCATGAAGTATTCAGTGGAAGAAATTGATCCTTCAACTCCTTCTTCATAAGTTCCCATATATCCATGGGAGTTTGACCCGCGCTGATCTCCACAGAGGTCCTCGTCCTCCCCCAGAGCTTGGCATCCTCATCCAAGTACATAGCCGTCAAACTGACCTTCTCAATATTGGGCACCCTTGCAGCCACAAAGTACTGCTCCATATCCCATAAGAAATTCTCAAGCACCTTGGCATCCCGCGCGCCATCGAACACCTTAGGTTCTCGTACCTTCACTACAAAAGGTTTTGATGCTGAGCTTTCCGCACGACTGACATCCAGTGTTGCAACAGCACGCTTTAGCACAGTGATCTCTAATCGGGCCTCCTCATGTGCCTTCAACAATTCTGCCAATTGTTGTTGCAATTGTTGGATTCGCGTCTCCAACATCTCAAACTGAGCATTGTGAGATGTGACCTCTTCCTCCCCTTGAGGAATAGGCCCAATGAGCATCTCCACCCTAGACACTAGTTCCGTCAAGTTGCCTAGAGCCATCTCAAAATTAGGCTCTGATACCAATTGATACAAAGTTTCCTTGGCACTAGAACTTTCCCCGAATTCTATTGCCAACACCCTTGTACGACAGTCACACTTAGCCCACTTTAAGCAAGACTCATGCACTCGAAGAAACAATGCTTAAGAAAGCAATAAGAAAGTAAAGACAACTTGAACCCACAGAGATACAACTTAATCCAACTTTTATATTACTTTTCCTCAAAAGAATACAAGGAACGCTCTCTCTCTGAAGTGAGTTGAGAGCAAAGCTCAAATGAGCTATATATAGGCCTCTTGACTTGGAAGTCAAGTTACATTCAGAATCCCACATAATTTGAACTACCTAATCCCACTCAAACTGATCTACCTAGGATCATTCTAAGATCACATCTATCTCTATCAGATTACACCACATGGACCAATTAGATGACACCCCCATCCAAATAGGACTCTAACTGATAAGATAGAATCTACAAGATAACAAAAAGATAGAGTTTACATTCCACTAGGAAACTAGCATCCTTATCCGCGAAGATCTGTATTATCTTCAGATGTTGAACCCCACTGTAACTCTAATTCTTTGTCATCGCCACATCATCCAAGATCTCTCCACAATCTCTATCCGTTGATGATGCAATATGATCTCGTCGAAGCCCGCATAGCACCCTAGCCTGAGCCAGCGCTTCCTACAACAAGTCCATTAGTCGTGATCTATCCATCCGAGCTAGTGTTAAGTCCTTAGTCCATCAAGACCTTAGCATGGGTTGAGTCAATCTCTACAAGGTCCAAGACTGTACCAAAATTCGCACCAAGTCCGATCCCACTCGCCCACGTTTGCCTTAGAGTTTTCACATGCCTCCCTCATGCACGAATCCAACGAACCTCCCCCCTAAAGCTCCTCCTGAAGGCCGCTGAGAGGTGCTCCGAAGTTTAGGAGTCTATCAGTTACATGCATCACATGCATGTCGATGCAATGGAATTGTCGGAATCAAAATTCCAACACCATGACAACCCAAAAAAAAAACACAAGATCATAATATGCATGCATAGATATGTAAAATAGAACATGAAATATAAACTTTTTACCTTATGTATCTCCTCCTTTCTTATTTCTTCTCCTTGTTTGGGCTGCTGCAAACACCAAACCCTTCCTTGGTCTCCAAGAACACGCAAAGATGGAAGAAGAGACAATGTTTAAGGGTTATTTGAGCACCAAACTAGATGAGTTCTAGTAGATGCTCAAGATGATGGAAGATAAGTCAAGAATCTTATTGCATGCACTTTGATTCATTCACTCTAGAACTCTTCTAAAACCCTTTCTCTATCACTTAAGTGTGTAAGAATTGAAGGAAGCTTGTGTATATAAGTGAAGAACTCACTTATATACCATTTTATGCCCTCTATCACGATGGTGGCACTTTTAAAATTGGGCTCGCCTTCAGCCACGATCATGGCCTTATTAGGCACAATCGTGGCCTCCTTAAAATAGGCCATACATATTTTTTTATCTGATCTTTTATGCATATGACCCTTAGGTTCCCAATTATTTTAGACACTTGAATTACCTCTTAATTCAATCAAGAACGGTTTCATGATGCCAATTTGTCAGAATATAAGTGGATTAACACATGAACTCTTCAATAGTTAATTATCTAACTTATGAACCTTTCCATAAACAATTATCATGTAATTCGTCATTTCACCATACTATACCCCACTTGGTTAGGAGTATAGGCTATGTGTCAACTCCCACTAGACTGACTACGTTACATCTAGTTCAAGTGATGTTAGTTCCTATCCTGGGATCTCATTACTCTAATGTGTCATTGAAGACTCTCTTTATGACGCATAACTGCTCTGGTCAGAGACTTCTAAGTAATGACCCCGACAAGAGGTCGTGGGTATCATCTCCTTTTATCAGTAGTGGTGAATCATATATTGGCTACCCAATTACTTACGAATACCAATAGCTATACCCAACCACCACCCTAAGAGTGACCTCATCTTAAGGCAACAAGGAATGATGTCAAAGCACATTATTAGTATCCAAGATATCCTTGAGCACCTCAAGTATAAGTATATTTACACCTATTGCTATGATGAGATTAATCATTGACATTTGATAGATCATCTATATGATATCTCATAATAGGTCATCTAATGTACTTACTACCCTTAGTAAGCATCCACATGTTAACTCTAAACATCTCATGTTTACATTTTATGAGATCCACTGCTTGATCAAATCAAGAAGTATAACATGTGCTAGTATATCTGGATTAATAATGTCCTATCTTATTAATCTTATGACTAGTGGATTATTTAGATACTAACATAATTGCACATGATAGGAATCTTATTATAATTATCTCATTATGATTTCCTTCATGCTATGTTTTGTATCATGAACTTCATTAATTCGATTTAAGATCAAGACCAATTCATATAAAAGAAGAATATCAAATTAATGAAAATGCCTTTCACTTTATTAATCAAAATAAAGTTTATACAAAAACGCTAAAGGTGATTGCCTTTAGAGCACTACTGTAATAGAACCTAGTTAAATAACCCTATCGTACGTGGTTGTTGCCTTGATTAATCGGCTTTCCTAATTCATAGTATGGCTTCCCAATTGAATTTATAGATTGCATCCTAGGTTATTCGAGGGGTAGGTTTAATTAACGATCATATCTTAATTAAACACAACCTAAAAGCAAACTAGAGTTAGTAAAGCTTATCGTTAACCCAAGTTTAGTAGTTGCTAGGAGAGGAAAAACAACAACAAATCAATGAAATATATTTAATTAAGTTGTAGGTCGAGATAAAACTAAAGAATTAGGTCCTTAATGAATTCACTACTTTCATCATTTTTCACATGTTTTCTTTAATTGTTTTTGTTAGTTTAGTTCCATTTTATTTTCTTATTTTGAAACCAAAACCCCCAAAACCTAAACACCTTTTATTTTCATCATGAAAGCTAATAGAACACTCTCTGTGGGATTGATGTAGATTCACCTCTGTTATAGTAGTAGTAGGTCTAGTTTTATTTTGACAAAGTTTTACGACGCACTGGCAGATAATGATTACACACTATCTAAGTGGGTGTTATGTCTCCTAACTCCATCCTCTTGTACAATGTATAAGGCATCGTACTTATGTTGACTCCTAGATTCGCAAATTCCTTATCTATTATAACACTACCAATAATGTATGGGATGTAGAAATCTCTTAGATCATCTTGCTTTTGGGGTAGAGCTATCACTTCACTGGGGTTTTTTGTACTTAGCAATTCATTCTCCAACTTCCCTTTTATAAAATCGGTTCGAGTGAGTTGCACTTTTAATTGCTCCATTATATCTAGAACTTCATTTAATTTAGCTTCCTTAGATTTCCTTATTGTGCGAATAGGATATGGAATCAGAGGTTGCTATCTTTTAATTTTAGTCAAGTTATGTTTAACCTGTAGGGAACCTTCATTAGTCTTTTGTCTTCCTTCTCCTCCAGCATCTTTAACTTGATTAGATATATCTTCAGTAGCCTAGGTGAACACCTTTATTCTTTCCTTTGGATTTGTCTCAGTGTTATTAGGAAGGGTTCCTAGACTTCCTGTCGACAATGCGGCTGGTAACTAGCTCATTTGGACTTCTAAATTGTACATAGATGAGGCATGATTCTTTGTCACTTATTCAAATTTTGTTTTTAGCCTCTTGTAGGCTCTTCCATGCTCCTAATCTTTTCCAAATTTTATCTAGCATAGAGTCCATTGAATTTGGTTTCTCCCGTGGGAAACCAGATGGTCCTTGAGGTCGAAATTGACTTCACGCATTGTTCAACCAAGAGAAGTTAGAGTAATTCTTTCACCCAAGGTTGTAGGTATATGAGTAAGGGTTGCTCCCCCCTCTTTAACCATATTATGCTCCCATATAATTCACTTATTCTGATTCATGATCCTTCATTAGGAAACAATCAATGGTGTCATGGTTTACTTGCCCACACTACTCGTATTTTTACTGAACAACTTTCACAGAAGCTGAGGAAGAAGCCTTCATATTGTTTAGTTATCGAGTCAAGTTGTCGACCTTAGCTGATATTTCTGTTATTGGGGCGACAGCTAAAGCTTCCTTTTTCTCGCAAAGGGTTATGGGTTGTCTACTCTTATCTATTTTCCAAAGATAACTATTACTTTGCATTTCCTTAAACAACTCTTACGCTTCATCCATCGTCTTCCTCATAATGATCTTCCTGATGTTGCATCAATAATGCCTCAGTTAGGTGGGTTCACTCCATTATAAAAAAGTTTGCAGTAGGAACTTGTTAAGTAGGTTATAGTGAGGGCACCATCTTTGCAAATTCTTACACCTTTCCCAAACTTCATAAAGTGACTCCCTGTCACTCTGCTCAAAGTTTATGATTTCCTTGAGGATTTTGGTAGTCTTCATGAGGATGAAGTACTTGTATAAGAATGCACGCATCAATTGCTCCGAAGTTGTAACATTTACAGGACTAAGTGAATAATACCATGTGATATGTATTTAATCGTTTATAAATTTAATCATTTACACTTAGTGATTAATGATATGAAAATGCTTAAGATACTTACTTTAATTTGTATATGATTTTAGGTACAATTTAGAAGCAAAGAAATTAAAGTGAGTTGAAAGCACTATATTTAGGTCATTTTTTGAAGATTAATTTTTAC
Source organism: Erythroxylum suave (assembly GCA_027563595.1). NCBI lineage: Eukaryota > Viridiplantae > Streptophyta > Magnoliopsida > Malpighiales > Erythroxylaceae > Erythroxylum > Erythroxylum suave. Next base: position 28,889 of record JAOSBN010130723.1, read on the forward strand.
TTATCTTCATGAAACAAAAAGAAGAAATTTAAAAGACAAGAAGAAAAAAATCAAAATATAAAGAACATGAATTAAAAGTGCTTGTTGGAAAAAATGACCAAGGAACACCAAAACGACAACGCATGCAGAAATTGGAAAGAAAAGATAACAAATCTTACCTAAATATGTTTTTGTTTTCAGTTTTTGAAATATAAATCTGTCCTTAAAACTGGTAAAAAAAATTAAAAATAAAAAATCACAATTGAAAAATAGAATCGGACAAAACAGTTAAATATTTCTGTCTGACTCTCACCGTGTGTTTGGTTGATGTCTGAGGGCATGAAGACAGAGGACAAGGACAGAAGAGTTCTGTCCTTGCATGTGTTTG
>JAOSBN010130748.1:0-11234 GCA_027563595.1 Erythroxylum suave
AATGGAAATCAAACTTAATGAAAACATGCAAAATGAATCCTAAACTAGAACAATAAACAACAATTATGCTAGCAACCCCATGTCAATTACCTATAAAAACATGTAATGACGTATAACTATCATCATCCTATAAGGAGGAATGAATATAGAAGCAGCACTTAGAGCTAGATCGATCGTGAACTTTGTTTCCCTATCTGGATGTAAGCCAAGTAACTTTGCAGGAAACACATTCGAGAATTCCCTAACCACAGGAATGTCCTACACATTCTACTCAGTTTAGATATCAATGACATGGGCCAAATAAGCCTCACATCCCCTTACATCAACCTCAAGGCACTCATAAATGAGATCAGTCTAGCTGGCACTGCTTAGATAATACCTCTGAACACTACTCTCGACAGATTAGGTGATTCCAATATTACCTCCAATGTCTAGCAATTCATGATGGTCCTATAAGCAGTGAGCAAATCCATACCTAGGAGAACATCTATTTCATTTAACTATAACACAATCAAGTCTACCTCTAACTCTTCCTGATCAATTCGATTCAAACACCTCTTACAGACTTCCCCTATTACGGTGGTACTACTTATTGGTGTACTCTCCTCTAATCTATATCTCAATAGCTCTCTATCACAATGAAAACTAGATGTCATATAAGGTAGGAATCTGTAGATCCAGGATCTAGTAATGCAAAAGCCTCAAAGGTAAATATAAGTAGCACACCTGTAACGACATCTAAAGAATCTTGAGCCTCCTGCCTGATCATTGTATATACTCAGGTCTGAGACTGCGGTTGATTGCTCCGTACCTCAGTCCTACCAGTAGCACTCCCAAAATTCATTCTACCTCTACCACGGCCTCTCTATCTAGACCCAATAGCTTAGCTCTACTAGACTGTAGTTTCTATTACTAGTCCTCCTCTCGTACTAGACTGTGCTCCATTCAAAACAGAATAGTCTCTGATCTGATGATCAAATGAGCCACATCAAAGGCAGGCTCCTAACAACTTCTAGAATTTACCACTATGATTCTTGCCATAATGCTCATAATTTGGCAATTGACCTGATATTACACCTCTTCCACTACTAGACTTTACGAAGCTACCTCTCTGTCTGGATCCTAACTATCTTGATCTAGTCAATGATTTGAAAGCTCGATTATCATGCTTGCGAAGCCTTCTGCCAAAACCTTATGAGATTCATTGGGCCTCTTCATTCTGGACTCTAAACCATATCTAACTGATTATCCTTCAACAACTGCTCAATTCGGATCGAGGCAACTCGTAGTTTCGTAAAACTACCCAGATTAGAAATGAGCAAACTCTTCTGGATCTCCATGTTTAGCCTGTCTTCAAATCTCCTACCTTTGTCCTCCTTAGTAAGAATCAAGCTAGAAGTATATCCCATCAGCTCGTTAAACCTATTCCCATACTCTGCCATAGAAAAACTGCCCTACTTCAAGTCCAGAAATTCCTTTATCTTTCTGTCCATGGAGATTTTGGGCATATAATTTTTCTTGAAGATCTCAGGAAGTCTTCCTATAGCATCTTGTCCCTATACTAAGGGTTATAACCTTGATTTCAGTAATGGGAAGAATGGCAATGAGAGAGTTCGAGGAAACTTTGCATTTCAAGCTCAGTGGAATGTCAGCATACATGCATGTGAATTTGAGTCTTTGGACACATGAAAATAATTGTACATGCACTCATTCACATTTCAGGTATAGTGAATAGTAATAGGATAGATTGAGAATTTTGGTTATAACAAATGATTAGAATGGAATGGAGTAGGAAGACTAGAAATAAAATCTAAGTGTTGGACTTAGTGAAGAAAAATGTGTTGAAGAAGTTTACTAAGAATATTTAGTATCGGAGTTATAGATGGTGGAGTAGAAGGTTATGGTCATAATAAGGGGGGAGATGTTCAGGAGCATAGACATATCATCTGTGATGACGTCACATCACCTATGATGACGTCATATTGTCTTAAAAGTTGCATCATCTTAAGGTTGACCACCTATCGTCTGCCTATTGCATCTATCTATCATATGTAAAGACGTATCATCTATGTTTGACTTTGCTTCATCTAAGGTTGACCACTTATCGTCTGCCTATTGCATTCGTCTATCATCTGTAAAGACGTATCGTCCGTGTTTGACTTTGCTTCGTCTAAGGTTGACCTCCTATTGTCTGCCTATTGCATTCGTCTATCGTCTGTAAAGATGTATCATCCGTGTTTGACTTTGCTTCATCTAAGGTTGACCACTTTTCGGCTGTGTTTTACCTATTGTCTACACTTTGGCTTATTGTCTGTGTTTTGGATTTCGTCTATCTTTTTCCATTTCGTATGCCTTTTTTCTTTGTCTATCTTCTGAAGAATTTTGTCTGCCTTTCTGTTTCGTCTACTTTTTGATGAATTTTGTACGCCTTTCTATTTTGTCTACCTTCTGACGAATTTCGTCTGCCTTTCTATTTCTTCTACTTTCTGCCGAATTTCTTTTGCCTTTTTGCTTCATCTACTTCTGGCATTCATTTGCTTTTGCATTCGTCTGCTTCTAGCATTCATCCACTTTTCCATTCGTCTACTTATTGCTTTGTCTACTTCTTGCATTCATCTGCTTTTGTATTCGTCTACTTATTGCTTCTTCTACTTATCGCATTCTTCTGCTTTCTGTTTAAGTGACCGAGACTTCTTCTTCTATATACTGTTCATTTTGTATCGTCTGGTCCACTTTTGACCCTTCAGATGATAGAATTCGTTCCTAAGGTCTTCAAGAAACTTATAAACCAATAAGTCCTCTCTCAAACCAGCTAACAAGGATCTTGATTCGATACCTATAGTGAAAGTTATACTAGTTGCCCCAATAGAAAAAGGTTCAATATGATTAAGGAAAAAAACTAAATTGAATGATTTTGGTGTCAATGGAGATATAAGACATAGGAGAATATGTTTCTAGACAAAAGTGTCGCAAAATGACTTCAGTATTGGGGTCAAGAAGAGAACGTAAAATTGACTCGAAATGATGGGCTATAGGAAAAATCTGAAAGTGAGTAAGAGGTCATGACTTGTGATTTCAGTGGTATTACTGAGTCATAACTTAAGTATAAACTATACTTAAGTGAGATTGGGTAAAGGGAAGTGGGTAAGTGGATAAGAATTAGACAGGTGTCGTAGCTAGTTAAGATCTTTATTGCCTATAAAAGACAAGCTACTGTCCTAGTCTTTATCTTTCTTCAAAACTTCTTTCTTATCCCCCAACCAGAGCTTTTCATCAAATATTCATCTTACTTTTCTCTGTTTGTCCCTACTTCTATTTGGATATTCCTTTCTTTCATTCCAAGAAAGACCAAGCCTTCCTATCAAATTTGAAGTTGGTGTACGTGGGTGCATGAGAGATTAGGGTTACATGATTTTATAGAGATTGGAGCTTCAAACAAGTAAGCTTGTTATGATTATGTAGTTTTTGAATGAAACAAAGCATGCATCGTTAGTTCAGTGCTAAATGGTTAAGAATAGTGATATTCTTATTTGCTAGAAAATGAGTAAAGAGATTTAGAGTACCGTACATAGTGATTTTCTTTAGATTGATGGCTGGAATATTATGTGATAGTGATAAACCAATTTTGGAGTTGAAAGATCAATGAAAGTATATAGTGGTGTGAAAGAACGATTAAGGTGATAGTTAGAGGAAATAGTGAGCTTGAAACAAAAAGTTGATAATGATCTATACATAGAGATAAACTATGTTTTCCTCTTCACTAGTCATAAATGGGATTATATTGGTATAGTAAATGAGTTATTGATATCAAAGTACCAAAGGATTGAGGTTGTAATTCAAAGAAATGATGAGTGATTAAGTTATGAAATGGGAATGTGCATAAGATGTGAAGTTTAATACAGTACTTGAGTTTGTCATTGAGCATGCATCATACATAGTCCACCTATATACTTGTGCATAAATAAATGCTTATATGTGTGCAATTATTAATGAGTGTGCAATGTGTGCCTTGCATAAATGGTTTATGCAGGTCAAGTGTCTGCATTTAGGCATTCTTGAAATTTAGAAGCAAATGCTAATCTGGAGCGTACTGTGAGTAGACCTAGATGGTCTCATTCCACTGTTTGTTTTATTTGATTTTCTGTTTGTTTGTTTGAGTTTTTGGTATTGGTTGATTTTTGAATGATTGTGTGAATGTGATTGATTAGGTTAGTTTCCGGACAGAAGGTCCGATGAATGTGTTGTATGACCGAAATATTGAAGTGCTTATTGAATGTGAATTGGATGAACTAAGTGTACATAATTGATTGTTAAATGTGTTCTGAAAGGCATTTGCATATGAAAGAAAGTGCGAATTTTAGCTTAATGTTGAATGTCGGACTAAGGTGCAATGATATGGGAAAGTGATTGAATGAGATCATGCAAATGTGAGTGATGCATTACATTTCATGAATGCATGAAAGATAAAGGCAGTTGTGACCAGAGTTGCCAGTAAAAGAGCTTAAAGCTCAGAATGTGATAAGAGCCTTTGGCTCAGTTGTGCATGTGCCCAGTATCCACTTAGGGATATGCGACATTAATCGATACAGCTTGGTATCCACAAGGAATATGAGCTACTAAAAAGGCACTTGGTCACATCAAAGTAAGAAATGGAAAGTGAGTCTTATGTGCATTACATATGCATAATATGAATGATTATGTGTATTCCAAGTGAAATGTGAAATAATGTGAGATGTGCATTAATGTGATTTATGTGTTATGTGAATGGGTGAGCCATCGATGATGGTTACTCATTGAGTTTGCAAAACTCACCCAAAATTTGAAAATATTTTTCAAGATCAGAAGAATACCCCGTTAGACCAATGGGAGTATACCTACAGCATACAAGTGAAGGATAGAGGTCGGGATCAGTTCACGTCTGCATTTGTGTTTTCTTATTTTGTGTAAAATTGTATATTTTGAAACTATTTTACAAATGATTTATGTTGATTAAAAATGTTCTGAATAAAAGTGGGCCCGAATTGGTTATTATTTCCGCATAATATGTGTGATTGTGGTTTTTAAAGGAAACAAAGAAAAAAAGGTTTTTATACCGATTTCTGAATGAGTGAGTGTATTAGCATGCCACCCTCGTGGGGCACGGACTCGGACATCACCCATGATGTTAGGTTCGGGTCTTGCGGGAGTGGGGTGCTACACTTCCCATTTCAAATTACAAGGCCTAGTGGTGCTGCCTCGAACAGTTTTCCACCATTGGTAAGCGGGCCTTGCAATAAGGAGACTACACAGTTGAACCTCTCATCTAACTCACAATCCATCTGGTCAAAAATCATCTCCATTCTCTCTAGCCAACCCTCGACCTTTGTAGGGTCTGTACTTTCATGGAAGTCCACAAACCCTTACTTTCGCAATTTGTCATACCTCCTTTCCCTTCTCTCGAGAATTCAGGGAGGCATTCCCTCAGGTCAAGACACAGATGACTCCCTATTGGCTCCTACTAATCTTAGGTTAGATAATTGTCCAACCTGATCACTATGAGCTATAATAAACAATAACTTCAATTACTATCCAAAATTCTCACAATATTTCATGCCTAACATTCCTATATATCCCTATGGATGCTAACCATACTCTGATACCAACCTAACTGTAGCACCCCACCCCAGTCCGACACATGCCCTTATGCCCGTCAGACATTAGAGCACATACCTGATGGAAATGGTGCACTATCTATATTACTTGCACATACCTCATGGCATCATAAAACTAAAACCATAAATATCACAATGTCTAAACCAAAATTTCCTCATTTCATTTCATAAACCATGATTTACTATATAGCTTTACATACAACTTCCATGATTATACAATAACAACCTATGAGGGTCTATAGCTCTATTTACAAAGCACGTTACATATATAAGGAATTAAAAAATTTTATTCTAAGTCCTTCAATCCAAGCTGAATGACATTTGAGCCATGTCTTCTATCCAAAAGCTGTACAAGATCTCTTCTAAGCTATTTTAGAAGCTAAGATGTCACTCTAGAACCTAAAAAGTCAACGTTGTAATTTTGGTGAGTTTTGCGAACTCAGTGGAGTAACCATCATTGATGGTTCACTCATATTACACAGTATAATAATTCATAAAATCACATAATTCACATTTGACAACATGTAGTATCATAAAATACTTTCATCATAATTGTTCACATTTTTCATTCAACACCTTTCATCAATATATCACAATCATTCAAATCATACATATCATATGTGTATGCAATGATCATAAGACTCACATCCATTTGTTACTTTGTTATGACCGAGTGCCTTTTTCACTGTCCCATATCCATTGTAGATACTAAACTCATCATTACTGTCCCTTATCTGTTAGGGATACAAGGCTCATTTTACATAGCGAGCCAAAGGCTCTTACCACAATCTGAGCTTTAAGCTCTTTTTCACTGGCGACTCTAGTCACAACTGCCTTTATATTTTCATGCATTCTTGAAGTGAAATGCATTCCATGAAATGAAACATTGTAATCAATCAGTGACGTTCACATTTGTATTCACGTTCACATTCGTCATCTGACTTTTAGTCTGACATTCAAAAATTAAGTTGAGAAACAATTAGTAAATCACACTCACATTCAAGGAGCACTTCCAATGTGTTACTTATGCATCAAACACCTCGAACATAAAATGTCCAAAAATAATTACATATACATCACATAATAATTCAATACATAGTTGAAAAAAAAACAATCAAGGTGAGACCATCTTAGGTTACTCACAGTTTGCTTCTACTAGATTATTACTTTGAAGTCTCGGCAATTTCTAGAAGCAGTCGCTCAAAGTGCTCGTCTATATCATGCAATCACATAGATTTTTACATCACTAATTCACACATTCTTATGAAAAATCAATCATAAGCACATTTATATATGTGTCATGTATTATGCATGTTCAATGAAAAATTCTAGGGCATATTTACTTAATACACTTTATAATCAATTTATACCACCTTCTAATCATTCTTTAATACATAATACATTTTACTCACCTTAATCCCTTCAACATCATTCAAACATGGTAAGGGATAGGTTTTTAGCTTTCTTAATCTTAACTTTCTTCTCTCACATATACAAACATCATTCAAAGATGGTAAGGTGAGGTTTTTAACAAGAAATGAAAAAGAGAGTAAATAGGGGCAACAATTGATAAATGAAAGCAAGCTGTAATGTTGACAAAGACTTGGTAAATCAAAAATTGTGAAGAAGGATAGAAGAAGATGGTAACGAAGAAAATGACAAGTAAAATGTCTATCTTTCACTAGAAATAATCGTATAAGGTATGTGAGGAGTCGTAGTGACACTTGTCACTTTCCTATGGTGCCATTTGGACCCATTTTTAATAACTAGTCTATTTATCTCCAATTAATAATTCAATTGTCTCCCGAATTTCAATAACACTTTTCAATAATTCCTAAGGTCATTTTTCAAAAATTTCAATGTCATTCGTCTCTAATTTCTACTATCATTTATCAATTATCCTGTCACTTGACATTTTTCCTAGTCCAAAAAATACCCCAAATTTTAAAAAAATTCCTAAATTTTACTAATAGCACTCCTATTAACCTTCTTGTACACACAAGGTTCATCAGGATTTTATGAGAAACCAAACTCTTTGATTATCTTATCAAATCAGATGTTCTAACTCCTAGATGCTTGCTTCAATCCATAAATGGATTTTTGAAGCTTGCATACCCTTCTACCATCTTTGGATACGAAGCCCTCAAGCTATATCATAAATACATCCTGACTTAGGTTTCCATTACGGAAAGCCATCTTCACATTCATTTTCCATATTTCATAATCAAATGATCAATAATGGCTAGGAGTATTCTAATGTATTTAAGCATAGCCATGAGGCTATAAGTCTCATCATAGTCAATGCCTTGTCTTTGATGATAACCTTTAACAACTAGTCTCACTTTATAAGTAATCATATTACCATCCATATTAATTTTCTTCTTAAAAATCCACTTGCACCTTATCGGTTTTAGCACTTCAAGAAGGTCAAACAAAGTCCAAACTTGGTTTTCAAACATTGAATCCCTTTCAGATTTTATGGTTTGAAGCCATTTTACATATTCTGAACTTTTCAAAGCCTCTTTATAGATTGTAGGCTCATCAACCTCTAGCAATATGTCATTATGTTCACTTATAAGAAATCCATATCTCTCTAGAACAATACGTATCCTACTTGACCTATGAAAATTTTGCATTTCAGAAGGTTTAACTATTGTCTCATATCCATGACTAATAATCTCGGGTTTAGGCAGTTGATCTTTGTCTGTTTGAGCATCATAAACTTCAACAAGTTCAAATTTTCTCCCACCATCTTCTTTTAGAAGAAACTCTTTCTATAAAATGATAGCATGCTTTTAGACAAACACCTTGTTGTCTAAAGCATTGTAGTATAGATATCCAATTGTTTCCTTAAGATATCTTACAAACAAACATTTATCAGATTTCGTTTCAAGCTTGTCTGATTAAATTTGATTCTGTACAACCCCAAACTTTCATAAGACCTTACGTATCAACATATATGTGTGAGCCACATCCAGTATCTAATACCCAAATGTTATGATCAGAAATAATATTAACCTCAATGACAAATAACATACTTGAAGTAGAAAATGGAGCATTTAAGGCCTTCTTCTACTTTGGTGACTCCAGATAAGCTTTACAGTGCCTCCTTCAATGCCCTTCCTTATTACAATAAAAGCATATTCCCTTTTGTGTTTTATCTTTTGCATTCATTTTGGCTACACCTCCCATTGGCTTCTTGGACTTCCTTTTCTTCTTTTGGTTCCTCTTACAAGAACCAAAAGTAGAGCCCACTAGCATCACAACCTTACTGTCCTTCTTGATAGTTTACTCAGCTATTTTGAGTAGATTAATTTGCTCAATATTGAAGTGTATATTTGGTTCATCTGATAGTTAGGCACAAATAGTAAATAACTATCCTTCAAACCAATCATAATTAAGTTTATACTTAATTCATGATCTATTATGAAACCCAAACTGCTAACCTATCATAGTAACCATTCATCTTCAAGGTGTACCAAATTGGAGATGATCCCTCAGCCATTTTAGAGAAAAAAAGCAACCTCAAGGTTTCAAACCTTTCAGACCGAGCTTGCTTATCAAACAGTTCCCTAAGATGGTAAACTATGGTATTAGCATCTATAGCCTCATGCTGCTTTTGCAATTCTGGTGACATATAGGCCAATATAATACAGTTAACTAACTTAATATCATCCAGTAGCTTCTTGTAAGCCTTCTGATCCTTACCAGAAGCATCGATAGTAGGGGGTTAGGAAATGGCTAATCTAGGACATATCCTAGTTTCGCAAATTCGACAACAATTCTTAAATTCCATAGCCAATCAAAAAAGTTTCGTCTCGTGAGCTTGTTGGAGTTAAGTAAAGAGCATAAGTTCACATTGGACAAAGACATCATGACGATTCAATAACCTAGAAGAATGAGAGAAAGCAATAGAATGTACATAAATGCATATCAATAAGGACTTTAATCACAAGCATTATAGGTCCCACTATTTTATTCAAATCCATAGCCCTCACTTCGAATCCAAAAAAATTATAATTTTCCTAATGGTTCGATATCCAATATCACTAAGAATGACCTTAGGTTTGCCCAACAAGCCACCTTGGGTCAATCGGTAGGTATCATTCATACCAATTGAATTTAATTATGTAACTATCGACTTATGCCACTAACAGTTGATTTAACACCCTCATTGGGTTGTCATCTCTTAATGCATACACATCCTATGTATACTACCCAACCCCGTCTCTTTCCACGTTGACCTTATGTTTGCCCAACAAATCAACACTTCCAGTTAGGACCAACCCATTAATCTGGAAATATAATTTCCATAGTTTAAACATATTCATATAATGTGGGCTTGGGTTTGCCTAATAACCCAAAACTAAAAGAATTATGGTCCTTGTCATATCAATGGAAGGCGTAAGTTTTAATATTTGGTTTAGGGATTTATTTTTAGATCTCATCAATACTTGGGTGATATTATATATATATATATATATATATATTCATTATGGACAACTCAATTAAATTGAGCCTATCTCCATAACCACCCTTGAAATGCATCTAATGCATATATCACACAAGGGAGGATTAATTTAGGTTATGGGTTGACTGTGCATCTAAAGTTCATGATTCGATTCAACTCTTTAATCGAATCGGGTATTGGTGTTAGTCTCCGCTAATTCAAATTACGAATGTGATTCGTTTAGGAACCCTAAATTCAATCATTTTGATGTCCAAATTAAACACTTTAACTTTGGTATACATGTCTTTTTCTAGTCATACTAAAAATGCTATGCTCTACTTGAAATAATACTAAATTAGTCCTTAGGGTTTCCAAAATTTCCAAACATCAATTAGTCATCTAAAACATCCCTAGCTCATCTCAAATTTATTAAGACAATTTCGGCATAAGCCAAAAAATATTTTAACGGCCAAAATTATCAAGATAAATGAGTTAACCTACTAGACACTAAAGAGACCGATTCGATGTCCGGAAATTTTTTCAAAATCCTAATTTCAAGCACAGACACTTAGCACATTGCTAGCATCAAAATAATACATTTATTATCTTCTAAAAGTAATTTCAAGGTATTATAACCGAAACATATACACATAAGTCATCAAACAAGTCGTCCCTATTAGCTTTCAAAAAGTTATCCAATGTTGACTTTGACTTGATATATTAATTGAATCAAGTTCAATTAATTTCACATTCTAAACATGCCTAATAAAAAATTCCAGAATCTAATTCCTAAGAATTCTTTATAAATTAAGTAAAATTTGCTAGCATATCATATATCCACTAACACTTGTCATACACTATCGCCATGCATGTAAAATCGAGAATAAATAATCAATCACTTCAGAAAAAGGTGTCATATTTCTCATACACTTGGAAACGTCATATGTCCCTATTTAAGAAGAAAATTCATAAAAACATTTTTATAAATTTATTCTGGAATTTACAAGCATGCATGTTCACCAGATTTCCAAAATTTCCCAAAACTTCATACGTGCATCATGCTGAAACTAAAATCGTAATAAAATGACATTCAATTGTGTTTTCCTTTAACAAAAACATAATATAACACCTTA
>JAOSBN010130748.1:11334-29245 GCA_027563595.1 Erythroxylum suave
TCATGCTGAAACTAAAATCGTAATAAAATGACATTCAATTGTGTTTTCCTTTAACAAAAACATAATATAACACCTTACGAACATTTCCAGCATATACATTACGTTTTCCAAAAATTCCCAAAAACCAACATATGAACAGACTGGATATTAATTTGAAGTAAAATAAAAATGATATTCAATTGAAATTTCCTGTTACAAAAACATAATATAACATCTTATAAACATTTATTTGAAAGAAAATCAAAAAAAACCATTTGTGTACAATTTATACGAAATTTTGAAATCAACATGCATGTCAATCACAACCCAGCAAGCAGTTTGCACATATTCAATAGATCATCTACTACATGCATAATTTGCTCTAATACCACTATAAAGGAGCCATCAATTCATTTATCACATACATAGAAAGGCATTGGAACTGTTAAAATCTAAATTCCAACCCCACGACATCCTTAGAAAGTCCAGAATATATGTGCATATATAAACAGATTATAAGAATGTGAAATCACAGCATATATACCATGTAAATACTCCTCCTTTCTTGAATCTTCTCTTTGTTTAGGTTGTAGAAAACACCAAACACCTTCCTTGGCTGCCAAAGAGTACACAAAGAAGAGGAAATCGTGAAGGGTTTCATCATGCCAATTTACTAGAATGTAAATGTATTAAAACTCAAACACTCGAGCTCTTCAATAGTTAATAATCTTACGTTTGAACCTTTCCATAGTCAATTACCATGCAATTTGTCCCTTCACCATCCTATAGCCCACTTGGTTTGTAGTATGGGTTATATGTTAACTCCTACTAGACTGACTATGTCAGATCTAGTCCAAGTGATGTTAGTTCTTGTCTTGAGATCTTATTACTTTAAGTGTCATTGAAGACTCTCTTTATGACACATATTTGCTTTGGCCAATGACTCTCAAGTAATGAACCCAACAAGAGGTCATGGGTATCATCTCCTTCTATCAGGAGTGATGAATCCTTTATTATCTACCCAATTACCTTCAAATACCAATAGTAGTACCCAAGCACTACCCTATGAATGACGTCATCTTAAGGTAACAAGGAGTGATGTCAAAGCACAAGATCAGTATCCAAGATATTCTTAAGAGTCATGAAGAACTATGGGCATGTGAAAGACACGAAGGAAGCTTGGGACATGACTTGCATGGACAGGAACTAGCAAAAGGAGGCTTAGGAGTTAAAATAGGATCAGATTTAATGTTTGAATGTGCAAAACAAGGGGTTGACCGAAATCCCATGTCAAATGCCTAACATTTAAGCCTAATGTTCCTAAAGATCCATTACAAGATGTTGGAGGCCCAATGACAAGTGCTAGGGCTAAAGCAATGAAGCAAGCATTAAATTGTTTGATCCAAGACTTTCAAGAGATAGAGCCCATGTCGTTGAGTTAGATTGTATCTCAAATGGTCTAAAAGGTATTATCTTAGTCCTTGAAGACTAACATGAAGTGTCCAAAGGCACACATTGAATCCAGTTGGAACAAGTTAAGAAAAATACCATGTGCCACTTAAAAATAAGGAGAAGGATGTGATCCATAAGGTCTAATATTTTCAGATCAAATTTTAATCAGTTTCCTTTTTGTTTTCCTTAAAATATCCATAAGGTTCAATATGTTCAGATCATGTTTTAATTAGTTTCCTTTCTGTTTTCCTTAAAATAAGGTCATCTACTCAAAACTTTTTCTAAGTTTATTTTTCCCTCTTATTTTAGGAATTGATTTGTTTCCTTTTATTTAGATTCTTCCTTAGGAGATTAATTTAAAAAGTTTTTCCTATAAATAGACACCCTCTGTGTACTTTGGGAGATTGATTCAGAAATAATATTAAGCATTATTCAGAGTATTTTTTCTTTCTTTGTATTCTTTAAGAATGCTTGACTTATCAAAAGACGTGTTGCTCCTTTGTGGTATCGCAAGGCTAGGGTTCTAAGAGATAAGTTCTCTTAAGGTTCTTTCGATCGATGAACATTCTTCTAACCTCTTTTTCTCTTTGTGTTCAGTTTGTATCTTTTCATTTTTTTTCTTATGCTTCCGTATGTTTGTTTGATTCTAGTCGTTCCCAGGCATAGCTCCATCTTGTTGAAGGTTCTTTAGAAGAAGTTCCTATTGGGACTCACATCATTTGGTATCAAATCTTTAGTTGCTAGATTTTAAATTGTTATCCTTTTGTGTTCTTTATTTTTGTTCTCCTTCTCTATCCATTTTTCATCCATTGTTTCGTTCACTTTTTGTTTAATTTTTTGACTGATTAATAGGTGTTTCTTATGGTTCAGAACCTCTTCTTTTTCCTTGTTTTGGAATCATTCCAATCCGAGGTTTATAGAGAAAGTTACATTAAGTTGAAATTTGAGATCGTCAAGCTTCTGAAAACTGCTTGGCATTTTTTTTGTTTCCATATTTATTTGTGTGAACTTCAAATAATCTTAAAAGAAAAGAGAAGAAGAAGAAGAAGTAAAATAAAAGAAAAGAAGAAAAACAAAAAAAGTAAAGAAAAAAATAATTAGTGTGTGTACTGCAATATCTAGAAAAGTGAAGTCCAAGTTTGCTACTTTCCTAATTGCTAAAGATAAGATCTTGCCTATTGCTTGAACTTGAATTGCAAGTACTTTCCTATTTTGTATTGCTTGGAACTTGCTTACTTTCCTATTGGCTTCACTTTCTTATTTCAATTACTTTCCTATTTTGCCTTTAGTTTCCTATTTTATTTCTTGCCTCATTCATCTTTCTTTGGCTTCAAGTTTATGACTTTTCTTGAGGCAATCATCACTTCCTTAATTCATTCCTTAAACTATTTTTTCTTACTTTCCAAGTTTTCTCCATTATCCCATCATTTTTCTTTCCTAATACTTTTAATGCTAACTTCCTTTTTCTTCTTGTTTTCAATATTGCTGAGCCCTGCTTTCCCTTCAAGTCCCCTTCCCTTTGTATATTTGTCTCCTTTTGTTCTTTTTTATTTTCCACACCCTATTTCCCATTTTGATTCTTTGAGAATTTTATTTTTGATTCTAGTCTTGGCTACCACTTGGTTTGACTAATTTTATTTGGTTGTGTCTTGTTTCAAATAATGATACTATAGAAAGCAAGTTAAGTGGTAAAAGTCAAGAGTGTTTGCATTATAGAAAAAGCCAATTTTTGTGTGATACATGAGTTGTTTGGCATATGTTGAGTGTATACATGTGAGTTTGAGTGGTGAGGTTCATTTTTTGTTTTTGTTCACTAACATTTTGCAGTTCATAAATTTCTCAAGAAGATGAATCATATGAACAAGATCTTAAAGTCTTTATGAAGGTTGTGCAAGATCAACTCCATAGGTTGAATGCTAAGTTGGATGACATCCAATCCACATCAAAATCTAAAGTTATTAGAAGGACGTTCCATAAAAATGATGGAGATGTGAAGTCCAAGGATGAAGAAGCCAACATTAGGAGAGGAAGACAAGCTCTTGACAACATAAAATTGAAAATCCCTTCTTTACAATGGGAAAAATGATTCTGACTTGTATTTAAAGTGGGAGAGGAAAATAGCACATGTATTTGAGTGTCATACTTATGATGAAGAGAAAAAGATAAAACATATTGTTATTGAATTTTATGATTATTCTAGTATTTGGTCGGAGCAGTTGTAATTATTTAGAAGGCGGGATCTTGAAAGACCAATTCGTACATGGCAATAAATGAAATCTATCATCAGAAAGCACTTTGTACCAAGTCATTACTATCAAGACTTATTCAAGAGGCTGCAATGACTGAGGCAAGGATCCATGAGTGTTGAAGAGTACCACAAAGAGATGGAGATCATCCTAATTACCACCAATTTTAAGGAGGACATGGAAGCTACCATAAGAAGATTTCTGCATAGTTTACATCCTAAAATTGCTTCCATTGTAGAGCTGCAAAATTTCCTTGATATGGATGAGTTGTGGCATAAAGCCATCATGGTAGAAAAGAAATTAGAGATCCAAAATGGTGTTGGATCGAGTTCCTAGAAGAACAGCTTAAAGGAGTCCAAACATTCCTTCAACTCTAAGGGAGACATCGAGGAAAAGGAGGGAAGTAAGCCTAAATTCTCTACCCTAGATCCTAAGGTAAAAATGACTCTTAACCCTCTTCTTCTAATACTCCTTATAAAGTTAAGTGCTTTAAATGTCAGGGTTTTAGTCATATTACTTCTCAATGCCCTAGCAAATGATCTATGATTTTTCTTAAGAATGGTGATGTTGCTAGTGAAAGTAGTGATAGTGATGAGGTGCCTTTATTGACATATGCTTCTGAAGTTGATTATGATGCTGACGTTAGTGAAGCCCTTGTGGCTAGCTGTGCTTTTAATATCCAATCAAAAGAAGATCTTGAAGAAGAGTAACGTGAGCACATATTTCATACAAGGAGTCTCATTAATGGTAACTTTTGTAACATGATCATAGATAGTGGAAGTTATACCAATGTTGCTAGCACGTTAATTGTTGGCAAGCTTAAATCGTCTACTTTGAAACATCCTAGACCATATAAATTGCAATGGCTTAATGATTGTAGTGAGGTGAAAGTCACAAAACAAGTGTTGGCTGCATTTTGTGTTGGCAATTATCATGATGAGATTTTATGTGATGTTACACCTATGTATGCTGGACATGTTTTGCTTAGTAGGCCTTGGCAATTTGATTGAAAAGTTAGGCATGATGGATACAAAAATTGCTATTCTTTTCCTTTCAATGGTAAAAATATTATGCTAAAACCTCTTAGGCCTATTCAAGATTATGAGGATCAAGTGAGGATTGAGAAAGATGTAAATTGAGAGTAAAAGAAAAGAAAAAGAGAGAGGTAGAAAAGAAAGAAAAAAAGAGAGAAGATAAAATGAGTGGGAAAAATGAAGAAAAGAGACTGACTTTATTTGCTAGATAAAGTGAGATCAAGAGAGCTTTAAAATCTGAAGAATCTTATATAATTTTATATAAAGATGTTTTCTTAACTATTAATGAGCTTAATCCTTCTTTGCCATCTAATGTTTTGTCTTTGTTACAGGACTTTAGTGATTTATTTCCAAAGGAGATTCCAGATAGATTTGCACTTTTAGAGGCATTGAGCACCATATATCCTTCCTTCCTAAAGCTTCAATTCTGAACAGGTCTGAGCGTAGAGCCAATCCGAAAAAAACTAAGTAGATCCAAACACAAGTTGAAGAACTCTTGGAAAAAGGCTTTGTGAGAGAAAGTTTGAGCCCATATGTTGTTCCAATTATACTTGTTCCTAAGAAAGATGGAAAATGGAAAATGTGTGTTGATTGTAGAGCCATCAATAAAATCATAGTGAAATATTATTACCCTATCCCTTGTTTAGAGATATGCTTAATGAGTTGCATAGTGCATGTATATTTTCTAAACTTGATCTTAAAAGTGGGTATCATCAAATTCACATAAGAAAGGGTGATGAGTGGATAACTACTTTCAAAACTAATTTTGAGTTATATGAGTGGTTAGTTATGCCTTTTGGTTTAGCTAATGTACCTAGTACTTTCATGACTTTGATGAATCATGTGTTTCTCCAATTTATTAGAAAGTATATGGTTATCTATTTTAATGATATACATGTGTATTCTAGGAGATTAGATGATCATGTGAAACACTTGCATGATTTTTTTAGACTTTTGAGAGAGAATAAGCTTTATTCCAATTTAGAAAAATGTTCCTTTTTCATAGATATTGTTGTGTTTCTTGGTTTTACAATAGGTGCTAAAGGACTTCAAGTTTATTAAGAGAAAGTGAAGGCAATTAGAGAACAGCCAACTCCCAAGAATGTGAGTGAAGTTCGAAGCTTCCATGGCTTGGTGAGCTTCTATAGGAGATTTGTGAAGGACTTCTCTACTATTGCTGCCCCTTTGAATGAATTGGTAAAAAAGAATGTGATTTTTAAATGGGGTGATTCACAATAGGTTGCTTTTAACACCTTGAAAGAAAAATTGACCAATGCTCCTCTTCTTATTGTTTCTAATTTTTCTAAAGTGTTTTAGGCTGAATGTGATGCTTTTGGTATAAGCGTTGGTGCTGTTTTAATGTAGGATTCTAAGCCCATTGCTTATTTTAGTGAAAAACTAAATGGTGCTACTTTAAATTACTCCACTTATGATAAAGAGTTGTATGCTTTAAAAAGGTCTTTAGAGACTTGGAAGCATTACTTTTGGTCAAAAGAATTTATCATTCATTCTGATCATGAAACTTTGAAATTTCTAAAGTCCTAAGGTAAATTGAACAAGAGACATGCTAGGTGGCTAGAATTTATTGAAACTTTTCCTTATGTTATTAAACATAAACAAAGGAAAGAAAACACTGTGGCTGACGCTCTTTCTAAGAGATACTCTCATCTTACCTCTATGTATGCTAGATTACTTGGTTTTGAGATGTTAAAAGGCATGTATGAATCTGATTGTGACTTTGCAAAAATTTGGAAATCTTGTGAAAATCATGGTATTGATAATTTCTATAGATTTGTGGATTTCTATTAAAAAAAGATAAACTTTGCATTCTATCTTGCTCTATGTGTGAATTACTTGTTACAGAGACATATGGTGGTGGATTAAAGGGCACTTTGGTGCTAAGAAAACTTTAGCTCTTTTCCATGAACATTTTTATTGGCCTAACATGAGAAGGATTTTGTTTCTATTTGAGCTAAATGTATTACTTGGAGGAATGCAAAATCTGAGGTTCAATTATATGATCTATATTCTCCCTCACCCGTCCCCTCTCATCCTTGGGATGATATATCAATAGACTTTATACTTGGATTGCCTAGCTCATCTAGCAGAAAGGAAAGCATCTTTGTGGTGGTTGATTGATTTAGCAAGACGGCTCACCTTATTGCTTATTCTAAAACCAATGATGTTATTCATATTATTGACCTACTTTTTAAGAGGTTGTAAGATTGCATAGGTTGCCAAAGACTATTATGAGTGATAAAGATGTAAAATTTCCTAGTCACTTTTGGATGGAATAAAATTGAAATAAACTCTTGTTTTCTACTATTTCCTATCCTCAAACGGATGGTCAAACTAAAGTGTTAAATATTAGTTTGACTAAATTGTTACGTTTAATCATCCAAAAGAACTTGAAAAATTGGGAAAAGTGTCTCACACACATTAAGTTTGCTTATAATCTTGCTGGTCATTCTTCTACTCAATTTTCTCCTTTTGTGATTGTTTATGGGTTTAATCCTTTGACTCCTTTAAAAAGCCTTCTAATGAGGTTACTAACCTTGATGGTGTGAAAAAGCTAAATTTGTGCAAGAGTTGCATGCTAAAGTTAGAGCTAGCATTGAAAGGAGAAATGAAAAATATACAAAGCAAACCAATAAAGGTTGAAGGTGTGTCATATTTGAACCTGGTGATTGGGTTTTGGTGCACTTAAGAAAGGAAAGGTTTCCTGAACAAAGGAAACCTAAGCTATAGCCAAGAGGAGATGGCCCCTTTCAGTTTTTAGAAAGGATTAATGATAATACTTATAAAATTGATTTGCCTAGCTCCTATGGTAATGTTAGTGCTACCTTCAATGTATCTAACTTATCCCTCTTTAATGCTGTAGATTTGAGTACAAATCCTTTCAAGGAGGTAGGGAATGATGGAGAACCATGGGCATGTGAAAGAAAAGAAGGAAGCTTGAGACATGACTTGAATGGATATGAGCTGGCAAAAGGGTGCATAGGAGCTTAAATTGGATCAGATTTGAAGTATAAATTTGCAAGGCAAGGGGCTAAACGAAATTCCCATATCAAAAGCCTAAAATTTAATTATGATGTTCCTAACAATCCATTACAAGATGTTAGAGCTCCAATGACATGAGCTAGGGCCAAGGCAATGAAGCAAGCATTGAATTGTTTGGTCCAAGACCTTCAAGAGATAGAGCCCATATTGTTGAGTTAGATTGCACCTTATAAAGGTCCAAGAGGCATTGTCTTAGTCTTTTAATCCCAATATGAAATGTCCAAAGGCCCACATTGAATCCAATTTGAAGAACTCACATAAAACACTATGTGACAACCATGTGCCACTTAAAAATAAGGAGAAGGACGTGATCTATATTGTCTAATATGTTCAAATCATGTTTTAATTAGTTTCCTTTTGTTTACTTAAACATCCATAAGATACAATATATTAGATCATGTTTTAATTAGTTTCCTTTTTGTTTTCCTTGAAATAAGGTCATCTAGTCAAAACTTTTTCTAAGTTTATTTTGTTTCCTTTTATTTTAGGAGTTGATTTGTTTCCTTTTATTTAGATTCTTCCATAGGACATTAATTTAGAATTTTTTTCCTATAAATAGGCACCCTCTATGTACTTTGGTAGATTGTTTTAAAAATAATAGTAAGTATTATTCACATCATTTTTACTTTTTTTGTATTCTTTAAGAATACTTGACTTATCAAAAGGAATGAGCTTCCTTCGTGGTGTTCCAAGGCTAGGGTTCCAAAAGACAATTTCTCTTAGGGTTCTTTCCATTGACGAACATTCTTCTGACCCCTTTTCTCTTTGTGTTCTGTTTCTATCTTTTCATTTTTTTTTCTTGTGCTTCTATGTGTCTTTTTAATCCTAGCCATTCCCGGGTATAGCTCCATCTTGTTGAAGGTTCTCTAAGACAAGTTCCTATTGGATCTTGCATCAGAGTACCTCAATTTTAAGGATATTTACACCATTGCTATAATAAGATTAATCACTAGCATTTAATAGATCATTCATATGATAATCTCATAGTGGGTCATCCAATGTACTTATCGGATTAACAATGTCCTGCCTCATTAATTCTATGATTAGGGATAATTTAGATATTATTATAATTGCATATGATAGGAATCTCATTATCATGATCTTATCATTATTTCCTCCATGGTATGTTTTGTATCATGACTTCATTAATTCGATTTAAGAACGATATCAATTCATAAATAAATGAACTTCAAATTAATGAAAATTTCCTTTAGTTTTATTAATCAAAATAAAGTTTGTAAAAAAGTGCTAAAGGTGGTTACCTTTAAAGCACTACTTTAATAGTAGGATCGACCCGTACTTACTAGCGTTAGCTACAGTTATAAAGTACAATTGCGATTAAAACTGATAAATATTTATATGTACAGAAAAAATCAATCACAACTCCTCTCTAGCTCTCTAACTATCTAGCAATGTTCTTTCACATGAGTTACACAAGTAGGGAAAAATCCTTTAGCAGTTGCAATAGGTGTTTTAAGTTTAATTTTAATTCTTTCCATTTTAGTCTTTGTCAAAACATCGAAGAAATTTTAAAGGAATTGGTCAACTTCACAAAATCTATTCATTTTGCAATGATATTTTGAAGCAAACAATTCTTTATACTCTTCTCCAATGGTAGAAGAAGCTGAAAATTTTCCTTAAAGAGAAGGTATAGAAACATAATACAGTGCTACATTCTTAGCATTAGCAATTTATTTGTATTCTCCTTGATAATTGTATAGCTTCCTTAATTTTCATAGTACCATATGAAACAATCAAAATCAAAAAGGTAAGTTCCTTAAAGAATAGATGAGCATAAATTACAATAGCTTAATACCATGAAATCATGAATGGTCAAAAAATTCCATCATAAACCTCACTGACATTCTGATAAAGATTATATTTGTTCAACACAAATATAGCTTTATTTTTCCACCATTAGGTATAATGGAGAAACAACCTCTTTAAGATATCTTTACCCAAGATGTAAATTATTAATAGGAAAATTTTAAAATTTAAATCACCCTTGTGACACCAAAAATAACAAAGAATTATGAGCAAAGAAAGCATTTTGAATTTTAATGTTTACAATAGAATACAAAACTGACCTTAACATTTTGAACATTCAAATTTAACCCTTACACTTTTAAATATTTAAAACAGAGTCTAAATGAATCAAAAATTAAATAGTGTTAACTCCTTATTAGTTAAATCTCTCGTTAATGTTGATGTGGTATTATTTTATTTTTAAGAAAAAGTGGGCCCCATTGTCATATGATAGTGGAATCTACTTCTGGTTAATTGAAAAAGTTAATTACGTGACTGTAGGGCTAGAATTAACATCTTTAAATTTTCTATCCATTTAGGATATACTCTGAATGTTTTAAAAATGTTAGGTTCAATTTGAACGCTTCTAAACGTTAAGGTTTAAGTTATATTATGTTATAAATGTTGAGGTTTAAATTGCGCTTTTGGCTAAAGTTCTTGAAAAATAATTATATTAGTACACTATAAGCGTACTTATTATACAGAAAGATGTTTCACAAACTATTTCATTAAATATTCCTATTGAAAACAAATGCATATAGGGAAAGGAAACAATGGAAATAATGGACTTGTTGGAAGATTTATCTTAATATTGATCTCTCGTAAGAGTTAGACCATGACATGTAAAGAGAGGAAATTACACATAAAAAGAAAAGGGCCAAATGAATATGTTTATGAAGTATGAAAGTGATAGTAGGCTAAGGTGTAAAGCTCAACAAGGTCACCTTTAAGAAAAAATTAAAATAACTAAACCAACAGTTAATTGCTTTTGTGCATAAAAAGGAGAAAAAGTGAAAATTTTTGACAATATTATACCCACAAAACCAAAATTTATTGGAATTTATCACACAATTACATCTATGTCAATCAAAATGACTCATCCATTTGAGAAATGGCATCAATGAAAAACAAAGCCTCCTCCTTCTATCATTCAAATCCAATGCCCTAATGGACCAAGGAATAGAGAAGCAGGTTCTGGAGTAGGGAAGTATAAGCAGGGGGTTGGATTGAAAAGCATAATCTTTGTAGTGTTTGGTTTAGTTTATTTTAGTCTTTAAGGAGGACAAAACAAAGAATTCAAACTCAAAGAACAATAAGAGAAGAAAAACTACAGATGCAATAGAGAAATTAGATAATTTCATTTAACAACAGTCCTTTACATTTATTAGAAATTCTAGGAGACTAAGCAATCAACTAGAAAATCCAAAGAAACTAATTCTTAAGAAACAAGAACAATTTATCAATTGGATTCAATATTTGAAACAATAAAAGAACAAAAAACATGTATAATCCAAAAATAAATAATTAACACTCCTCTTTACTATAGGAAAAGCAAATTCCAATTTTTCGTCTTATTAATTTGAACTTGTTAACTAAATGTGGCTTTATGAATAAGTTTACCAGCTGATCTTCTAACTTATAGTAGACTAAAGTTAGATCTCCATTTTACTACACCTCCCTTAAGAAATAAAGTTTTATATTAAAATGTTTAGTCTTTCTATAAAACATTGAATTGTTTCGTATTGTAATTGCTACCTGGTTGTCAAAAAAATCTTTGTATCTTCCTTTCGCTCTATATGCAAATCATATAAAACCTTTTTCCAGCAATAGAACTTGGTTTGCAATTGATGTTGCTATTATGAATTCAGATTCTGTGGTGAATTATTGACAATGCACGTTAAGTGCACTATAAGGTTACCTAGCTCTGCACACTAAAATTTGTGGTTATGGTGAGTCGGCATCAAATTCGCAAGGAATATTTTGTTAATTTCTACAAAAAATATTAATTGATGCAAGGAAAATATAAGGGAGTTTTTAGATTTTAAGCACTTTATAAAATAAAGTAAAAGTAAATTATCAAAAACAAATTAAAGCAAGCAATCAAAAATGAGTGAAGTGATAAATAAAAGTAAGGTTTGGTTTTAGGGTCAATCTTGGCCTAAACATGTTAAACATATTCCATCATCCTAACGTCTTCACACCTCTCTTAAGATTATTGATCTGATACTAACAGTATGCTCCGATAATCCCAGTTTTTCCTCAAGTTATGTTTAATTAAGATATGATCATTAATTAAACATAACTATTGAATAACTTAGGATACGATCTCTAGATTCAATTAGGCAACAACATTACGAAGTAGAAAATAATCAATATAGGTAGTAACCTCACATGTTTGAGTCATCTAACCTAAGTTATGTTGTTCCTAATGATTCCTAACGATTCAAGAACATTAGATGCTACTAACAAACATTAAATGTAATAATTACAGATTACATTCAACATTATGGCAATAGGTTCATAATATAACAACCAAAATAATGTATTAAGATCATCCATATAAAACCCGTTTCGATCAAATCAAACAACATAACAATTTGAAAAGACATAACAACATTAATCAAGATGAAATAGCTTAACTGTGGCTTAGCGTTGATATCAGCATTGAATTGGCATCAACAAGTTAGCCGTCCATCTCCTTCTTCAAGCTCCAAAAAGAATGATAGTTGTCTCATTTCTTTATCTTGGAAACTGAGGATGAATAATGCATAAAACAACTACTGTCATTTTTATTCCACCCAAAACTGAAGATGAATAATGAACAAAGAGTAGATCTATCCACTCTCCTTTGCAAAACTGAAGAGGATTTTAGGCCAGCTCCCTTTTTTCTCTCGATTCTTCTCTCTCCTTCCAACAGCTGACAGTTGCCTCCTTTTTATTCGAAAGCTACGTTGTTCTCCTCACAAAAGATGAAGCAACTAGGTTTTAAGGAAAAATGGACAGGTGTATATGATCCCTCCAACACTTCGATATGTTTATTCCCCAACCTTTTAGTAGCCCTCATACACTCACGGTTTACACTCCAGCTGACTGTACACTTCACTTCCTTATAATAAAAACTAGGTTTGTTTAGGAATAGGAAAGGTGTCTTTATCTTGCATTATCCCATTCCCCCTCATTACCATCACATGCCACCCTTCATGTAATAAATATAGGTTAAAAATGAGAGTGGGACATTTGGCTCATGTGAGATGCATTCCATTTCAGCTGCCTCCTTTTATCTCTCTCGGTTTACATTTCCAACCCCATTTCATGTCACAAAAAATGTTCTTTTTTTATTCAATGGCAGCTGGATCTTCTCACTTGAGTAAGAGATGTCTCATTGTCACCTTTTTTTTTTTACCCCCAAATTCCCCTTCCTTTTCAAGTGAGTGAGAGATCTTGCATGGGGCAACTTGTAGTGTAGGGGACAGCTTGTATCGCCTGTAACATTTTAATTGTTGCAACTGTGAGATAATTCTCACTCTCCAATTTAATGCTCTATTTTGTCTCCTCTTCCTTTAATATTCTTCTTCTTCTTGCGCCATGAAGACAATAGGGTATGAATGTTAAGAAGATAGCTCCTTGAATATGCTTTTATGTCACTTTAGCTCTTTCACTTAAGAAATATTCCTAAAATCAAATATGAGCTAAAGTGACTATCCTAAGCATTTTACAGCATTAATCACTAAGTGTAATGGATTAAATGTATCAAAAATTAAGCACATATCAAGTTCCTCCACACTTAGCTTTTGTCCATCCTAGGGCAAATCATCATAATCGAAATCACCAAGAAAAACACTTACTCATTTTCCATATTTCCTAAAAATAAATAATCATAAATAAAAATTAATGAGTTTCAAAACCTATAGTAATAACTTAACTTTTAAAGCTTCTATTCATGATCAATCAACATTCATCACCTTAGAAATTGAGTAATCTAGAGGTAGACTTGGACAAACGGTGTTTAAATAAGATATTTCCGTGGGTACACTCAACACCATGCATGATCACAACAATCCATAACTTTGCATATTATTTCATTCCTCCACCACTAAAATTCACATGCATAATCACGAATCAAATACTTTTCTAGGGTTTTAATGTGGGAAAGAGTAATGTGAGATGTATTTTAGGTATTGTAGCATAAAAGCTATCAAGCTAGTGAAGAATGCAACAATTATGTTTCACAACTCAATTCAGCTCTCACACTATAAGCCATATGAACATAACATAAATAGTGCTTCATCCAAAACAACATCTACCTCATATGCAATATATTCAAGCCACCCATTCAATACAACTTAAAGAGGACAAATGATTAATTAACAACTTTTCAAAGCAATTGTTTGTCCTTCTTGACATTTTTATTCAAACTCATGTTTTCTTTCTTTTTCTTCTTCTTTTTGTTTTTCTTTTTTCCTTTTTTTCTTTTTTTCCAATATAAAAGTGATAGAAGCTATATCAATATGGGATCCATAACATGGCATATTAACAAACATAACCAACCCCTATGTATGCATACCCCCACACTTAGGCATTTGTACAATCACAATCATCAAGAATTAACAAATGCCCCACTAGATTTAAGACTTGGGTAGGGCATTTTAATGTGGTTTATACAAAAAAAAAACTAATAAAGCTCAAAAGGGGTTAACAAAGGAAATTCGCATAAATGGGTGGGTTGTTTAGCTAATGTAGCTCATAATCAACAAAGAATGCCTAATCATTTTCACGAAAATGCATGTGATAAAAATGTGGTCTTAAATAGAAAATCAAAGTAAAGTAAGGATGTATAGGTCATGAAGGTCACATATAACAAAAGACAGTGAGACTGATATGGATGTGTCAACCTAATACGACTCAAAACATCACTAGTTTTTTTTTGGGTCTACCATTAGTTCCCCCTCTTCTACGAATAATGTACATTAACCAGTCACAAGAGCAAAACTACATACTGAGATTTCCATTGATTTTTCTAGTCAATTCATACTCTAATTATGACTAAATAATCTTAAAAGCAATAAAAAACAAGAAAAAAATTTTGTTTGTTTGATTTTGAAAATAGCTTAAGAAGTCAAATAAGCTATAATTAAGCTTAAAAACATTCATAAAAGCTAATATCCCCACCCCCACACTTAAAACTTACATTGTCCTCAATGTAACATCAAATGTAAGAAATGAAGTAGTTTATGAAAATAGTAAATGCAAAAATGTAAATAATAGAAATTAACATCCCTTGGGTTGCCTCCCAAACAACGCCTTTGTTTATCGTCACTGGCTCCACTCCCTCTTGCTCCCATCAAATGAAACAAGTCACATCCTCCAACATCAACAACCCCAAATCCCCCGTTTGGAAACCTTTATAATACGGCTTTAAACAATAAACATTCACTCTGAATGTCTTGTCAGCTTTTAGACTTTGTATCTCTACTGCACTAAAAGGAAATACATGAGTAATAACAAATGGACCAACCCAAAGGGAACGCAACTTACATGGAAATAATTTGAGTTTGGATTGATACAGTAACACTTTATAGCCCATTGAGAAGCTTTTCCTCAAAATCATCTTATCATGAAAAGCCTGCTTATTATTCTTATATATCATTGCATTCCGATAGGAATCATTCCTCATCTCCTCCAACTCTTGAAACTACAACTTTCTATACACACCTGCATCATCCAAATTCATGTTACATCATTTGAATGCCTAATATGCCTTATATTGTAATTCTATCGAAAGATGACATGGCTTCTCAAACACCATTCTATACGAAGACATCGTAATTGGTGTTTTATAAGCCACCTTATAGGCATATAGTGTGTCTTCTAGTCTTACACTCTAATCTTTCTTATTAGGCTGCATGGTTCTCTCCAAGATTAACTTGAATTATCAATTTAAGACTTCAGCTTGCCTGTTGGTTTGGGGATGTTAAGCAGTGGAAACTTTGTGCATAATGTGGTATATTCTAAACATTGCTTCCATCATAATGCTGTAAAAGTTGGTTTTTTTATTGCCAATGATTATTTTCAGTATCCTGAACTTGGAAAGAACGTTAGCCTTAACAAAGTTTGCAACAACCATTTCATCGTTATTCCTAGTGGCTTTGGCTTCCTATCATTTAGAAACATAATCAACTACAATATGAAGGGAAAAGTCGCATAAATTCAATGCCCCAAACATCAAAATTTTCACAAAAAGAAAAGGAATTTGTGGTATTGATCCTTACATGACAGGTTACTTAACTGTTGGCATCTATCACATGATTTGCAGAAGGTATTTGCATCTTTGAACAATTTTGGCTAGTACAAACCACTCTCTAGAAATTTATGAGTTGTTCTTTTCACTCTAAATGTCCTCTGCACGTATATGAATGATAGAAGGCTAAGATCGAGGGTGTTTCATTTTCTAGTACACACATCCTGGTAACTTGATTTGCGCAATGCCTCTAGAGATGTAGGTCATCCCAAATGTAATACTTCGTTTCATTCTGTAGCTTATCCCTCTATGCTGTTGAAAAACCAATAAGTAATTTGTTAGTAACTAAAAACTGACAATGTCTACATACCATGGTGGTGTCACACCGGTAGAAAATAATTGCTCATTTAGAAAGGTTTCTTGCAGAGGGAAATCATCTTATTCCTTTATTAAATAGCTGAGATGGTCAGCTAGCATGGTTTTTGCCCCCATCCATCTAATCAGCCTCAACTTTGCTTCATTTTTTATAAGTATCGTAAAGTCATATGGTTAGAATAACCAATCACTTACCAAGAAAATACGATCGAAAATTTTCCCAAGAAAAACAACATATTAGAGTTATTTTTCAATAGTTGAATAATTCATTGTGCTAAGTTCAGAGTCTTGGAAGCATAGTAGATGGCATGAAAAGCCTTTTCCCACTCTTTTTCCTAGAATTGCCCCTATTGCATAGTCTTTTGCATCACACATGATCTCAAAAGGGAGGTTCCAATCTTACATTTGAATCACTAGTGGGGATGTCAGAAGCTCTTTAAGTTTGTCGAATGCTTCTTTACATTTCTCATCAAACTCAAAGGAGACATCTTGTTATAAGAGCTTGCATATTGATGAGACTATCTTCGAAAAGTCCTTAAAGAACCTTCGATAAAAACCTACTTGTCCAAGAAAAAAATGCACTTCTCACACAGTAAAAGGGTAAAGTAAAGAAGAAATAAGATTAACCTTAGATTTGTCTACCTCAATACCCCTAGCAGATATAACGTGGCCTAAACCTATCCCTTGATTCACCATAAAATTACATTTCTCCCAATTCAGCACAAGGATAGTTTATATACATCGTTCAAAAATAATAGCAAGATTCTCAAGACATTCATCAAAAGAAGAACCATATACACTAAAATCATCCATGAATACCTTAATAATCTTCTCAACATATTTAGAAAAATGCTTACCGTACATTTTTGGAACGTAGTGGGGGTGTTACATAATCCAAATGGCATTCTTTGGTAACTGAAAGTACTAAATGGGCCTGTAAATATGGTCTTCTCCTAATCTTCTAGTGTGATCGGGTTCTGAAGATATCCTGAAAATCTATCTAGAAATTAATGATAATCATAGTCATCGAATCTCTCAAGCATATGATCAATAAAAGGAAGAAGAAATTAGTCTTTACGAGTTATAGAATTCAACTTCCTATAGACAATACACACTCGCCAACTAGTTTCCACTCAGGTGGAAACCAACTCAACTTTTTGATTTTTCACAATGGGGATTTTAGACTTGTTTGGAACTACCTAGACAAAACTTACCCACTTACTATCAAAGATCAAGTAGATTGTAACATCCCATCACCGATGAGAAAGGTAAGATAGTAATTTGGAACAGGTTAGGAGTGTTTTAAATTGTTTAGCTATGTTCATGCATTCATATATGCACGTGAATAGTGAATTTTGCACATATAATGATTGTACTTGCATTCATGACATTTCCCGGTATATTTGTTAATAAATGAAATTGTTATGCAAAATATGATTTTTGTGATTGAAAATTGAATTGGAGTGTGTCTTTGTGAGTTTTGAATTTTTGGAGAATTTTGGAAAATTTTCTGGAAATTTTAGGGTACTTTTTTCGGATTAGGAAAAATATTAAATTTTGGACTGATTACATGGTGACACGTGGACTAGTGAAATAGTGACAATTGGAAGACATGCATTAGTGACATGTATAATTACAACATTAAGACACGTATTTTGTTTGATAAGGAAAGTTTCGGCAACTCCTTGTTTTGTCTTCATTGAAAATCACCATCTCCATCC